>LTAE01002124.1:28005-39545 GCA_001647135.1 Pontederia paniculata | reverse complement strand
CGCTTGTCTTCTCTCCAAGCCTCCAGACGTCATCTGTCTTTGCCTGATGTCATCCGGTCGCTCGCACTCAACCTGTGGTCGACCACTCCTCCACTGCCTTCTGCTCTGGTCGTCCACTGTCTCCACCCTGACCCTCTGGACGTCCACTCCTCAGCCTGGCAGTCTTCCAATCGTCCATTGTCTCCTCCTTGAGCCCTCCGGACAACCACTCCCCAACCTTGTGTTGAAAGTTGTTTATCTTGGGGTCGCCCATTCCTTCATCAACGGGCGACCTCCCCAGTTTAAGCCTTTTACATCCGGTCGCTCATCCTTCATCTTTAGTCGACCGATCATCCTCTGATCCCCTCTTCTACATGTATACTCCTCCATTATTGATCGCCCTCTTTACATCTTTGGTCGACCCTTTATGCTTCTGCTCCTCATCACATGTATTCTTCCTCTGATGCTGGTCGACCACTTCATATACTTAGGACGCCCACTGCACACATATTCTGATATATATTATGTGTGCACTGGTCATCCATTCCTTTAACTCAGGTCAACCACTACTCTGAACTTGAATAAATCCTGTTACATACATCAACTCAACAAGTTCATTAGTACAGGCTGAGTTCACTTACAAATTTGTGATCATTCAAAACATTCTCGGGATCCTAGATTCAACAAAGAAGTGATTGGGGAAGCACTAATGGGTTAGTATCTGAAGCTCAGCGAGAACCCCGATGCCACAAGAAGCACCTGCCCAACTACACGAAGTCCCACACCAGGAGGACCAAGGGGAGTACATCCAACTCCCTAAAAATTGGAATCTCGAGATGAAGATCAACACTCACTATATGCGAAGTTGAAGGCCCGAGAGTTCTTCGCGACCTGGTACTTGGACACCAAGGCACTAGAAACACTTGGATTGCTCAATGACATTCAGAAGCAAATGAGCACGATGGGGCTTGAAAGTTTTTTTTTGAACTCTTTGCCAACATATGTCTATCTAACTCTAGAATTATTGAGTTCCTTGGATGTCGAGGACATGGAAGACGATGTCAACCTTAAATTTTGCCTCGTCAACACTGAATTATATTGGAATATCGATGATCTACGTGATGCCTACCGATTTCCTATAGCAACCCTTGAGAAGAAGAACACCCAGTACAAAGGAGCCGATGTGTGGAAGTGGATAACTTGAGAGAACCGTCTGGTGCTCCGCCAAGCTAAGTCTTCATCTATCTAGAATCACATTATATGATACTTTCAAAAAGTTTTGGCAAACACAATCTTTGGAAGACACAACACTAAGGTGAATGTGAGGGAGGCAGAGCTATATTTGATTTGGAGTTTCCTGAAAGGCAAGAAGGTGAACATCGACCACATTTTCTTCGAGTATTGGCTGCCTTGCTATATCTGAGAAAGGACCTATTTTCATCGGTGGATTGTTTACCCCAATTGCTGAGAAGTTTAAGATCGACATGTCCAAGTTGCAAGCTAGAGAGAGGCACGTCCAAGATCGACCTCTCCATTATGCTGAGCATGCTCATCATCGCCATCCGCAACAACAATTATATCTTGGTGTACAACGCAATGAGACGTCCATTGCACTACCCAACCCATCTCTCACCGAATTCACCAAGGGAAAGAATTGGACTATGTTCACCCCTGAACCCAATGCACCACATACCACAACAACAACAACCGGATCAAAGAAAACTACCACCTCAACTGACAACCATGATGAAATGACCACTATAGTGCTTCTGACCGACCTACTCACAAAACAACGCAAGCACATCTCACTTCTAGAGACAATCATCATCCAGAACTGAAATATCATGGACGACAACCGCCAATTATGTGAAGAGCTATTGGAGAAGCTGGCGAATTTGAATGCCGAACCGGAACAAGAGAATAAGGGAGCTCCGGGGAAGAAGCCTCCACATTAGCAGCACTCTCCTGGCTTGGCTTCAACACTAAGGACAGTGTTGGGGTTAAGTTTGGAGAGGTCATGGTATGATCACACTTTACTTCAACCTCAATTATACTCTCATACCATGTAATTTTGAACTTTTGTGGTACATATTTATCCTGCTCATGATCTTGGTTTGCCTACTTGATGTATGATTGACTTGACTGACTGTATTAGGAATACAAGTTCTTTGCACCAAACTGTCTGCTTATCACAACACTACTTTTTAGGCTTGAGAATTCTATATCTTTAGTAGTAACCGACCCCCATGAAAAGAGCAAAAATTTTAATAACTACTCCTCTGATCTTCCACTTGGAAGAGTCAAGATTATGCTATTTGAAGCACTCTAGGTACCTACCCGAGTATTCTCGGAAGAAAGGGATGGACAATACTATGGAGAAGAATTTCTCTCACCCCCAATAACTACTCCTCTAACATTCTACTTGGAAGAGCCAAGAGTATGTTGTTTCATAGCACTCTTAGCATCCTTATCGAGTATTCCCGAAATGAAATGTGTGGATATTCTAAGGGAAGATCTTCTTTTTGTTGTCACATCCCTGCCTTCTTTTAAAAAAACAAAGGAAGGTACAAGGAGGAAGAAGAAAATGTATATGCTCCGAAACAAAAAGAAAAGGGGAAGGTTGCTTTGGTTTGTTAAAAAAAGGGATTCTCTTGTCTAATGAGTGGTTGTGATATGTAGACTGTGAGATTGTGATCCTGAGATGCATTTAGCTAGAGCTTCAGTGGTTCTTGAGTCTAGTATTGTCAAGTCAAGTCTAGGTCAGTTGCAGAGTACTTTTGAAGTAAATTTTTTTTGAGAAATATGGCTTGTTCCTTATGCTATGCTCTTCGCATTTGAAAATCAATTGCCTTAATCTTAATTCATTTTCTTCAGGATGAACAAAGGTTCAAGTTCAGAGATTATTGATGCAATGCATCAAGTGCATAATATTAAACCTTTTCGAGTTGTACTTGATATTGTTTTCTTTTCTTACTTTAAACCTAAGCCTCCATTTTATGCCAAATTCCATTTTATAGCAAGCATATCCTATCATTGATTCAATTTTAGTCATTTACATTTAGAACCAAATGATGCTGCATTATGCCTTATTTCAGGAACTTCGGAGAAGAGAGTTTTCACATCCTTTCTCGACTATGCGTCACGATCTTGCATGAAGAATTGCGTGATGACAAAATTCCAAAAAAAGGAAAAGGAATATATACAACTCATGATTGGAAATGACAAAATAGAAGAATCAGAGGAATACTTTTAGGTTGGACAGATGTGACACATGTCGAATGAAGGCCAAGGGGATAAATAGGACCAAATAAAGCAAGACAAAATATATCGGAATCATTGGATAGGGGAGCATTCGATTCTGAACTAGTGCGCGGAGGAGGAGCGGTGGAGACGACGATCGCCATTGAAGAACAAGTTGCAGACAAAGGACACAATGAGCATCTCTATACTTTATGCTTTCTATTTGATGATGAACATGTTTTTTAACTAAGTAGGATAACTTAGAGTTAGTATTAGGGGATGATGTATTAGATTAGTCTTTTGGTTCTGAAGTTGTTGAACTATTTCAGTTTCCGTTTATGAACACTATGTTTGATTTCTCTTTTGAATCCAATGTTTTCCAAAGAGTTTTGATTTATTGTGATTGGGCACGGGCTAGCATTCGGTCCAATCTTCTTTCTTGTTTACACTCTCTCCTCATCGGACGATATGTCCTTAGTCGGAGTCATTCCTGAGATTGAGTGGTCACAATTTCTCTATCCCGTTGCATATGATTTGGGTTCTTGTTATCATTGAATGCTTTCATGTTCTTGCAACCACGAGGAATCGATCTTGTTACTTTCTCAAGTTTAGAGCATTTGAAGGAGTAGTCATCTCATCTGATTCACACATAGCCTGGTAATGTGCTCCATCACAAGTTCTACAAACCCATGATACATGGGTTGTATGCCGAAAGACCCTCAAATCGGTAGCAGCTATTGATCTTACTTAGATTAGGTTTCAGGACTCTTTTTTGCTCTTCGTTGCATAGCTGCAGGTAGATTACAATTAAACTCCCTTTGGAAAGGAATCCGTGATTCCTCTCTTTATCGAAAATCCAATGTAGTATATATAATCCTATATATTAATGATAATCCTATCCAACATCCCCGACATAATACTAACTCTAAGGTTCCTCACAACCCTGTTGGTTCCACTCTATTTTATCTTGTGATTACTTATTTTTCGTTTCTTAATATTAAAACCCCTAAAAATTAGATAGTTAGATTCTTGTTTCATTACATCTTTGTTACTATTTTTCTTAATCTTGTTATTTACAACATAGTGATCCTTTCCTGAATATTACTTTCACCTCCTCATAGATTTGATACCTTAAGTATTACCTTCAATAGTTGCATTCTTGCAGCAATCATGGTGTTGTATAAGGAATTTTTAAAATTGATTGTCTATTGTCATTCACTATCCTGCATATACGTCGTCATAATCCTGCTTGAATATCTATATTTGAACCTAATTTTGATTGATCCTTGAACACCGCACACATCACATTCCTTAAGCGGTGCAATCATAAAAGGCAAGTTGAAGATGAATAGAGAGAAGATTTGGACCATCCTACGGTGGGAACCACCCAAGCGGGTTCCTAAGTTGTGTTTTTTTACTTTGGCCTCATGAATTACTGTTGGCGGATAGTTAATGGGTACTCCTGTGCCTCTTGATAAATCTCTTTAAAGGCATAGAAGGGAGCAGCCACTTACATAATAGGAAGCATTTGACACTTTTGAAAGGGCCATGACCAAAGAACCAATTATTTCGTTGTCAGATCACACCAAAGCTTATTGGTCCAAAAAATCATTTCTGACTTTTCCATCGACGATGTTCCAATACAAGAGGGACATCTTGTGGCATTCGATAGTCGCAAGCTCATTAGCACAAAACATCATTGTACCATGCAAGAGAAGGAGGTGATCGTGATGACCCATGTGGTGCAACATCTTCTCAAGTTGCACTTTGATATCAAGATGGGCAACGTAGCGACCAACTATTTTGAAACTCAAAAGAAGATATCGCCAAAGTAAGGAAGGTGAAATCTGATGATGTTTTGGATTATAAGTCGATAAGATGAATGTCATTTTTGATGCCCTCAACCGAAGAGAAGAATTGGCCATGAGCCCCTTTCAAGTCAACAACAAAGAACTTGGGTTAGAATTAGATCCCATGACAATGATCTTGTTTGAGCAGGGGATGGAGGGAAAGACACACCGAATTTGGGTGAAAAATGGTCTCATCTTCACCAATTAATGCCACATCTACATTCATATGTTCAACAACTCATGACACAAGATCACGAAGGAATTCCATGGCTCAAAGTTGATGGGACATCCAAGCATCAAGTACACTTTGACACTTCTTAAAGAGACACATGTCCGATGAGAATGGAACATGATGTCAAAGTATTCGTCAAGAAAGGGCCCTTTTGTGAACAAGATAAATCAGTCAACCAGGTGCATGTAGGACACTTGGAACCTCCGCTTGTCTCGATGGACTTCATCATTTGTCACATTTTGTGATGGTGAGTACCATCATGGTGGTTGATGGTATGCATCAAGTGCATGTTACTTGGCCATTATAGTTGTGATTAATACTGCTTTCATGCTTTATTTGATCTTGAATCTCTACTATGAGCCCATTTTCCACCTTTCTGCCGAAATTTTTCCTACTATATTTGAATTTATCGATCTGTGGAGCCAGTTTATGCTGTTTTTACTATTCTTTAAGGCTTTTGGAGAAAAAGGAGTTATCACACCCTCATTTGAAGGAATATCACAACCCTGCATGTGGAGTCGCCAAACAGCAAAGTTGCTTTAGTCGGAGAATCAATTCAGCTCATGATTGGCAAGGATGAAACAGAGAGAATGATTTTAGGCGTGATAAAAGGGGACACGTGTCAACACAAGACAAAGAGTATAAGAGGCGCCAAAGAAGGTAAGGTCAAGGATTTGGAAATCATTGGAGGGATCATTTCATTCTATCTTCTTCGTCTTGGAGAAAGCAGAGAAGACACCATTGGAGATGGCGGAAAGTTGTAGAGAGCACATGATGATGAACATTTCTCAACACTTTACATTTTTTTTCTGATAATTATGATATGTAACTAAATAGATAACTCCAGAGTTAGTATTATGAGATGAAAGATAGGATCGTACTTTGATTTTGAACGCATTGAACTATTCCGGTTTTCGTTTTATAAATCTATGTGATCTATTTTTGTTTCATGAACTTGTTAAAATCTGCGAAGAATTTTATGGTTTGATTGAATAAAATTTAAACTGACTAGTTATCTTTGGTTATACTTTTTATTGGCACTTGATTCCATCGAGTGATATGCATTGATCGAGGGGTATTCGTGGATCGAGTGTTCATGATTTTTTTTGTTGATGTCATTTGCTATATTTTGAATTCTTAATCACCATCAATGTTCCGTACAATCGCAACCGTGAGGGACCTGTCCATTTTCTTAAGGTTTAGATTGACTGGAAGATGAACCATCCTCTTTCATTCACATATGATTCAATAGTGAGCTCCATCGCTAGTTCTGCAGACTCGTGATGTATGGATCAAATGCCAAAAGTCCCTTGATCTAGTGTAGTTAGTAGATTCATCTTAGATAGATTCCGGGCTTTTCTCTCATTCTCCGATGTTGATCATAGGGGACAGTGATTAAATCCCCTCAAAAGGGATCCTCTCTTCGCCGAGATCCGGTGTAGTATGAACCACACATGATAATGATGGTCCTATCCAGCATCCCCGAAGTATACTAACTATAGGATGGTTACTCACGTCCCTACTATACTCTCGATTCTTCTCAGTTGTGATCACTTTTATTTCATTTATGAAATCTTTTGAAAACATAAAAAATAGTGAGTTGATACTTTTCCTCTTTAGCCCATCTCTATCATTCTCTCTAGGATTAAATTGTTGGATTAGGTTAGAGTGGTTTAGTCGCTATAATTACTTTATCTTCTCTGTGGATTCGATACCTGAAGTACTACAATCGATCATTTTACATTTGCAGCACTATTGTGTTGTCTGAGGTATAAAAATGATTGTCTACTATTATTCACTATCCTACATATAAACTGTCACAACCCTGCTTGTAATAAATGAATTTTATTTTGATTGAACATTAGACAATATACATCAAGTTTTTGGTATTGCTGTTAGAGAAGCAATAGCCAATTTTTAGGAAGAAATTACTTAACTTGTTAACTCCGTCATTTTCATTGTTTATGTCATCACTAGATCAATCTAACTTGTGAATATTTCTTTAAAGTTTCAATTCCTCTATTTTTTTGTTCTCTTGTCTATCACTAACTTGGGTGCAGTGTGAAGTTCCTGAAATAGAAGATTACAATTCAGAATCAGAAAGAGAACTTAGGAGAAGGAGAAAACAACAAAGGATCAACAAAGAAAATAAACTACTGATTTCTGAATTGCAATCAAGGTTTTCTGAATTGACCATTACTGAAACATCTGCAACACAACCTGGATCCTGAATTTGAGTCACCAACCATTTTGCAGCTTGAGTACAAAATAGAAAAACCAATAGCTAAGTGACCTATTATTCAGATTAGTTCATATTCACCAGGGACATCAATGACTCAAGAAGATAAGGTCAATATGGAAGGAGAACTAGCAACTCAAGTACATAGATGTTTGAAAGACAGTTTCCTGTGGCCAATAGAGTTGGAGCTCCAAGGGTTCCACCTATAGCAAATGTGAACTTTCAATTGCAACCTACATTGGTGACTATGATCCAACAGACCAATTTGGAGTGTCAGCCATTGAAGATCCAACTTAACACTTAGATAATTTTAAGGAGATATATGGTACCATGCAATTGAACAACATCCCTACTGAGGCTATATACATGAGACTCTTCACTTTCTTATTGAGAGGGAAGGCCAAAATATGTCAGAAGACTCTGAAACCTAAGGAGATAGCAAATTGGGATACTTTGGTACAAAACTTCCTAGCTGAGTTCTTTCCTCCAAGCAAGACAACTCACATAAGGGATGAAATCTACAATTTTAGTTAGCTAGACATGGATAAATTTATATGAGTTATGGCAGAGATTCCAGAATTTAGTTGCATCTTGCCCTCACCCATGGATATGAGTGGTGGCAACTATTGAATCATTTCCACTCAGGATTGAACTATCCAACTTCTATTGCTCTTTATAATGCAATAAGTGGAATGTTTGCCACTAATAATATTGATGAAGAATATAGAATAATTGAAAAGTTGGCGAAGAACCATCATTATCTCAGACATGAGAGATCCAAGAATCCCATGAAGAAGAAGCCAACTGATGAAGTGGAATCTCTATCTTCCAAAGTCGAAGAGGTTGTACATAAAGTTTTAGGAAAACTTAACTTGACTTCCCAAGTCAATATGGTGCAACCCCTGAATCAAAGTGTGATATTTGTAGAAATCTTGGTCACACTACTGAATCTTGCAACTTGTTAACCCTACAGAAGAACACCAATTTGATCAAGTTAATACCTTTGGAAACTTTGTACTACAGCCTCCTTTCGAGTAAATCATCCATTATTTTTGTACAAGGGAAATCATTATGAAAATCCCCTAGCTCACAACCCCAATTGGCAGCCTAAAATCTTATCAAGACAACTCCAACAACCACCATTGATGTTGCCCTGACCAAATTCAGAACCCTCGATGCATAAGCTAGAGGAGATGATACAACAATTGATGCGACAACAAGAGCATATGAACGTCAAAATTGACCAATTAGCAACTCACAACAAGTTGTTAGAAAATCACAAAGCACTTCAAGTAAATTATACAACAACAAACCACATACCTTGGCAGGACAACTAGAACCCAATCCGAGAGAGCAAGTCCAAGATATGACCTTGAGAAGTGGAAATAATTTACCAAGAAGAGAATCAGCTAAAGAGACCACTCCTATATCAGAACAACCAGAGGATCAGCAGGTTCCTAACCCACCTGATAGTGTTAGTTAGCCAGAACCAGTTCTGCAAGTCAAAACCAAGAGGAACAACAATTCATTAGAGGATGTTGAAAGCCCAAGAGGAACAACAATTCAAAAGATTCATGGGAATGTTGGAAAGACTCCAAATTAACATACTTTTTTGTGGAAGCTCTTCAACAGATGCCATCTAAGCAAATTTTTTGAAGGGTATTCTATCAAAGAAGAGAAGATTAGATGTCAAGGAGACTATGTCCTTAATAGAGAAGCCAATGCAGTCATTTTAAATAAATTGCCAGCCAAATTGAAGGACTTTAGCAGTTTTTCCATACTATGTGAGATTGCTCACTGAGCATTATGTGATTTAGGAGCCAGCGTGAGTGTCATACCCTCCTCAATGCAGGAGAACCCAAGCCCACCAACTTGATACTCCGATTAGCTAATGATCAGTTAAGCATCCTAGAGGCATCCTTGAAGATGTACCAATAAGAGTAGGAAAATTCATACTTGTAGACTTCGTCATTTTGGATATGGAGGAGAAATCTAACACTCCTTTAATACTTGGAATACCCTTCCTTGCAACTGCTAGTATTGTCATTGATGTGAAAAATGGCAAGCTATCATTCCAGATAGGTGAGGACACAATAAATTTAACTTGTCCCAAACTATGAAGAGACTAGCTGGAGAAGTGAACTATGTAGATTACAACCATATTGAAGAAGTTGTACAAGAAGTTTCAGCCATGACACATGTATAAGAGTCTAATCAGACCATGGAAGAACGTGAAGGACATCGGCCCATTGACATTCCAAGTAGATCAACAAATACTGACATCAGTGGAACAACCAGACCAGGGTTGTGAAACTAGTTATCTGTCGCACCCGTTAAAATCGACTATCACAACCTTGCAAGATCAATCTGCTAGAGAACCAACTACATCAGCTATAGCAAACCCAACTCCACCCATACCTTAAGTTGAGATAAAACCTCTCCCACCTATATTGAGCCTTAGACCATATTCCACCTACCTCATCATTGACAACTTAGCTCTTTCAAAAGACCAACTCAACCAGCTGTTAGAAGTAGCGAGAGCTCATAGGAAGGCTATCGGATATTCAATTGATGACATCAAGGCATCAGCTTGTCACTCTGTATGCGCAAGATCCCACCTGAAGAGAATTACAATCCATAGACAAGATTCAACCCGAACCTCAAGGAGTTGATGAAGAAAGAAATTTCTGAAATTGATTAATGCTGGACTGATATATCCGATCTCTGATAGTAAATGGGTCAATCAAATTTAAGTAGTTCCAAAAAAAGGAGGAACAACTATCATTGAGAATGAGAAAGGTGAACTAATACCTAGTAGAGTCACAAGATACATGATGGAAAATCTTTATCAACTATAGGAAGTTAAACAAGTCAACAAGAAAGGATCACTTCCCATTTCCATTCATAGATCAGATGTTGGAACGACTAGCCAAGCATAAATACTTGTGTCTTCTATTACTTAGATGGATACTTAAGATTTCTACAGATACCAATATACCATCCTGATCATGAGAAAACAACCTTTACTTGCTCATATGATAACATTCGCATATAAATGCATGTGCTTCGACTTGTGCAATGCACCGACAACTTTTCGGAGGTGTATGATATCCATTTTTTCGGATTTCATTGAACACATAATGGAAGTATTCATGCATGACTTCTCGGGGTACGGATCCTCTTTGGAAGGTTGTTTGCGCAACTTGAAGAGAGTATTGCAGATATGTGAAGATGTCAACCTAGTACTGAAATTGGAGAAATGCCATTTCATGGTAACCCAAGGGGTAGTTCTAGGACATGTTGTATCGATCAAAGGAATTGAAGTCGACAAAGCCAAAGTTGAAGTAATCGAGAAGCTACCACAACAAGTGAATGTGAAAGGAATTAGGAGCTTTCTCGATCATGCCAGTTTCTATAGAAGATTCATAAGAGATTTTTCGAAAATTGCCAAACCTATGACAAACCTATTACACAAGGAAGCATGATTCAACTTTGATAGTCATGCATAGATGCTTTCAATAAGATCATGACTGCACTCATCTCAGCTCCCATTCTACCTGATTGAAATCTATTATTTGAGATTTGTGCGATGCTAGACCATGCAGTTGGAGCTGTGCTAGGATAGAAAATAGATAAATGCAGTAGTGTGATAGGTTATGCCAATAGAACATTAGACCCAGCCCAACAAAACTACACCACTACAAAGAATGAAATGTTAGCCATCGTGTATGCAATCGACAAGTTCAGGCCTTACTTGGTAGGGTCCAAAGTAATAGTGTATACAGACTATATGACTGTGAAGCACCTGATGCAGAAGAAGGACTCCAATCCTCGACTAATAAGGTGGGTTATGTTACTTATCGGGGCGAGGGAATTTCGATCTAACCTCTGACATTGTTGTCACAACGAGGTGCGATTTCGTGTGCGGCAGCGATTTCAATGGCGATGGTGAATTAGATGAAATAAGATCGGGAGAAAGAAAATGGGGGGGGGGGGGGGG
>LTAE01002124.1:3737-27901 GCA_001647135.1 Pontederia paniculata | reverse complement strand
GGGGGGGGGGGGGGGGTCCGAGAGTTTAATAAAACTTAGGTAGTAAAATTTGCTCATTATGTCCTCGCAATTTTGTCGCTATGTTTAACTTATTAAACAATCTTTTCCCTTTTTTGTGAGCAAGATTTTGCTCTCTAATTCATTGCCCATTTGCTGGCTAAATTTAACTCATAATAATTTTTTTCTTTTATGCGAGCAAACTTTTCTCGCTAATCATTCTTAAAATTACTCACTAATTGCGAGCAAACTTTCCTACTCACCATTTGGTGGTTGATTTGCTCAGTATTTTTTTACAACTTTTGCTCGTCTTTTCTCGCAAATAGCGAGCAAATTAGTGACAAAATCTTGCTCGCATAATTGCATTTTCCTGTAATGTGAACCTCAACAGGGAACTTGTATTAAAAAATCACAATCAAGCAAAAGAGAAAAATAAGGAATCACATGAAAATACGAATCAAGAAAGCAGAAATATTGACCAATATGTGACATGTGCATAAAATCAATATCAAACTTATGGAATTCAATAGAATTTATAAATTAAGAAATTACATACAATCTAAACCAAAAGTTCACGAAGAATGAAGAACGAAGAACGAAGAACGAAGAACAAAGAAGAGAGATCCTATCTCGAGTAATTAGAATTCAGCAACACATAACATGATATAATATCAAGAGTTAGCCCTCTTATTTATTAGAGAATGTAGGCCATTCTCCAAGAAACTAAAAGTTAACTAAGACCTAATGGGCTGAAGGCCCAAATAAGCCATCTTGACAAGGCCTAATTACTTTAATGATGAACTAATCCAAAGAGAAAATGTTGCTCATGTCCACGTGATGAGATGACTATCCATGTTAACAAAGTAATGACAACGGATTGTTTTCATCGTGACTTTGGAGTTGGTGCATTCATATGTCCTTCGAAGCGGCTATCCATGTTGGCAAAGTAATGAAATCATGTTGTTATCATCGTGGATCTAAAGTTGGGGCGACCCTATGTCCACTGAGTGCAATGAATCCAATATAATTCGTCTCCAAGTTCAAATATGACAAGTTCAAATTCGGTAGCTGTCAATTTCATGACACTTTCTTCCTCTTTATATATGTCCGCTTCTAAATTTATAAAACTATGCTCTTCATCAAATATGGAAGTTGTCAAATTCCTTTCATCTTGAACTTTCTTTAATATTGCTCGAGTCTTTGAATATGAAATCTTATCATAAACAAGTTGATGATAGTTTGGTCTTCTTGTTGGCAGAAATGAGAAATTTGTAACGCCCCCAATTCACACCCCGCCACGTGACAAAATATAGACTTGGAGATGCCATGACAATACTACTTTGACTTGACTTTGTCCAAAAGACTGGCCAACAATATGCGGAAGCAAGAACTCAATAAAATAGTCTAGCAAGATAAATCATCCTTTTAAATTATTTCAAAAAAACAAGATAAAACTAGTTAAACTTTATAAGACTGGTTTGACTCAAGCTAGATTCTTATCATGTACAAGCCTTCACATCACGAACACCTACATCACTAGTGCTATCACCTATTCATCATTATCTCCCTCGCCTTCAAGATCAAAAGCAGGAAAAACAATATTCCATTATCTAAGGGTAATACGATAGGAATAAACATATATAAAGACAATATAGAAGACTTTCAACAATGAATCTATTTTTCTTTACTTTACCCCTTTACCTTTTTAATATCTCTTCTCCAACTATAACAATCACAATAACAATTCAATTGCAGGAACCTCAATTGCATTGTTGTGAAGCAAAGCCCAATTAATCTATGTTCAATAGGTTCAAGCCAAATTCAATCTTTACTTAAGATTCATTCTTCTTTGTTCAATTATAACAATCAATTATGAGCCTTTAACAATCATGAAGGTCACTTACTTTGTTCCCCTTGATGCCACTAACTCTATCTAGGCCTAAAGAAAATTGTTATACAATAGTAAGAATTGTTTCCAAAGGAACGCAATTGAACCAGTAGGAATCTTTTGTAGGTATTCCTAAAGGAACCCAATTAACAATTAAACCAATAAGAACTCGTTTGCACTTATTTCTAAAGGAACCCTATTGAATCAGTAGGGACTTATTTTACCATTGTCCCTAAAGGAACTCAATTCCCCCATGGCAAGGGGCCGATTCATCAGGAACCAATTCATTCTCTTCATGCCCGATTCAATCACATGCAACATTTATTTTTTAAATCCTATTATCATGGAAATTTAGGTTTTATACTGCATGCATCAATCAATAAAATAATAGAGATAAGCAATAGAAAACTCATTTAAAAATCTCCTTTCCATAGCAGGAACACGGCCCGCATTCTAATGGACACAGTCCATTTTGTTTCGGGACACGGCCTGTGTAAAAATCTGGACACGGTCCATTCCTAAAACTCTATCAATTACTTTTCCCAGTAAGACACAACCCGTGTTGGCAACGGACACGGTCCGCATCATGTGTGTACGGTCTTGGATCGAGGCGACCCCACTTGCATTCAAGTCGATTACAATTACCTCCGATGACGCAGCCGGCACTCAGGTGCAACACGGCCCGGATCACGCATGGTGTTGACGTCATCCTGGACACATCCTATCGTAGGGCGCATCCATCTTTGTAGCAGTGAACATGACCATCATTGTTGAGGGATGCGGTCCATTTCGACCTCCAATATAGTTTGTCAACACGCTTTGTTATGGTGGAACACAACCCGCGTCAAGGGGCAACATGATTCATTTTCGGTACTCCAATGCACAGTTTGGACGAAACGTCCATTCTTACCTACAAACGCGGTCCATTTCCTGTTGGAAGCGGTCCACGTTTGGACTCCATGGAGCGGTTGATTGCATCATGTTCCATGATCCATTTACAATGAAATAATTTAACCATTAATAACTTGTCATAAATATATGATAATCCCTAGGGTTGATCCTCCTAGTTACATACCTTGGTTAGTTAATCCTTCTTGTTCTTTCTTTAGTCCTCTAGGAGAGAGAAAGAGAGAGAGAGGGTGAGATAGAAATCTGGTGAGAGCATCCCCCCTCATAACCTCCTTATATAGGGGTTCACTCGGTATAATTCTAGTCAAAGTTAATCTTAATTCCTCCTATATGAGTCTTTGAAAACTAGTTTGAATAGAATTAGGAACATTAATTAACTAGGATATAATTTAACTTTGACTCTAATCTTTTTTCTAATCCTAATCATATTATTAATTTATCTTTCTTTTTTATCCTTTTCAATATTTATTTTAATTTCATGAATTTTTTGGGTGTTACAAAATTTCTTGTCGCCATGTTTACTTCCTTTAAATTGGTGCCTTTCGAATTAGGAAACGAGCTCTCTATGTTGAAATAAGGAATGTCATGTAGCACTGGGGTCACCATCAATATTTGCATTCCTGTTTTGAACTCCTTCATAAAATGAGCTCTTTATGCTAAACAAAGAAGCCTCACACGATGCTTTTAGTAATGTCACATGTGGTGCATCAAATCACATGACTTTTTAACCTCAAATGACTTACCATCAATCTTTTACTTCTCTGGATTAGTCCTTAAGGTTCTAAGCAAACTCACAACTACAGGTATATTTTTATTTTTTTTCCATAATTTCCCTTTATTTCTAGACAAAGGAAAGCATAAGAGACCCAAACAATTTGAATAACCTAGAAGAAAAGGTAAAAGATGAAAAGAAATCTTCACAAATTTGTATCCAACAAATTAAAATTCGTTAGAAATTTAATTATGGGACAAACTTGAAAATAGAACCGATAGTGTCTTGATTGAACCGATAGTGTCTTAATGACATGGAAACACCATTGAAGAAGGGAAGCTATGTGGGAACTCGAGGATGAGAAGAAGTAGAAATTTTCACATCTATGTGATGAGTAATGAAAGGCCCAATTCAATAACCCCACTTAAGTCCTAGTATATAAACCCTAAAACCCTCCTAACAACCACATTTCTCCATTTTCCCATCTTTCTCTTTTTTCATCTCTTCTGTCCATCATAAGGACATCCAAAATCTGAGGTTTTATGGAGTTATTCACCATTGTTACAACTCGAGGTGGATTTGGAAAGGAACAAAGATCTCAAGAGCAAAAGGAGGACACTTAAAGTTGGGAAAAAAGGAGGGCATGGCATTAAGAGAGAAGAAGAAGGATGTAGAAGGAAGAAACTAGGTTAACATATGTAGAGAGGACATGTAGAAGGAAGAAACTAGGTTAACGTATATAAAGAGGATTCAATCCCTTATTTCTTACTTCGATGCATGATTATGGGATTATAAGGACACCTAACTATTGTAAAATAGGAATGTATGATGGCACTTAAGATGTTGCATGTTCGATGTCTGTTTACATGTTTAAATGTTCTTCTTATGTGAACTATCAATATTATGAGCTTCATGATCAATCATTTGATTATAATATCGTAATGCTATGTTAGTTTGCTAGCACATTTAATTACATGATGAATAGTATGAACCATAGATTGGAACCTTAGGTCAAATATATGCAATCTTGATGTTCTTTGAAATGGATAAGTTATAAGCCATAGAAATTAAGAGTTATCTTATGTATGCATGTTCTATTGTGAAATTACTCTATATGTTTGAGATGTGTTAAGGTCAAACCAGAATTGAATTAAGGAAGACCATGAATGATCAATAGCTCCATAGGTTTGAACTGTAGTAGACCCTAGGTGACTATGGTAAGACCTAATGACCATATAGCCTATAATGATCCTAAGTCATACCGTGGTACTTTTGAACCCAACTATAATGAGCCAAAACTACCTGTAGAGAAGCAGCTATGGGTCCTAACATTCGCTATATTGGCTTTCCCAACCGTAGCTTACCTTGTAGGCTACGATTAAATCATAGCAATGCTCAACCAGTCATATATGTCAAATTTTCTTACTTCAATATATTATAATTGTTTTTCAGTTGATGTTGTATGCTAAGATTCTTACATTTCTATGTCGAATGGAATAATAACCTTATGTGTTATATTCTGCTTTTATGCTTGAAAACCTTTGTAAGTAACCTAATCTCAAAATGCATGCCTAGCCATAATTAGATTTTAAAAAATACAAGATTGATATATTGCTATAGTTGATGTTTGAATGGCATGTTAATCTTATATGTTATATTTTATGCTTTTATGTTTGAAAACCTTGTGGGGTAATTTTCAATCACCTAAAAGTCGAAATGCATGCTAAGACATAATGAAACTAAAAGATGCAAGATTGATTGCTATGATTGATGTATTGCAAAGAAGATGAAAAGTTTTAGGAACTTAGCCTTGGTGCATCAATAAAGAGGAAAGTAGCTAGTTAATAACATTCTCAGGAAGTTATAACTATCACTAGAAATAGTGTTTGAACTTTTCAAGATGGACTCCAAAGAAAGGTTTGGTCTAGTTAGTTGATGCATGCCGAAACCCACATATTTTTAGATTTGCATTTACTACAATTTTGGTTAATTTTACATAGCATGCATCCATTTTAGTGTTTATTTGCTTTTATTTCATCTAGCCATGAATCTACCCATGTTTCGGTGTTATTTGCATAAAATCATATGGATGAGCTAAAGGAAGGCTAGAAGAGACCAAACGATGAAAAGGAGTCCATTCACATCATGAATGATCATTTTGATTAGTTTCACAAGGCGCTACAAGAGATCATGATCGTTGCAAAGAGCCTACAGATTGACAACAAGATATCACGAGCCGTGATGGAAGATCATGGACCCTAGCAACAAACTCAATTCTGCAATTAAGAATTTAATGGGTCGTGAGTTCACTTAATGGGTCGTAACATCATGAGTTGTGACCATGACGCTAAAGTCATGACCTCGCTAGCAATGTAATTTGTAGAGTATGGACGTAATGGGGCCAGGTCGTTACCATTTGATATAATGAGGCACGACTGAAGTAACAACGTCGACAGGATGAAGCGATACTAAAGACACTAAATCTCACGAGTCGTTATATCATGTCACGAGCCATAAGTATCAGAATTTTCACCTACCAGATCTGAACAACACACGTATTACGGGTCATGATGATGTGTTTTTATAGTGAAAATTGAAATTTCACTGGCCATGAGATGAATTCATAGGGCGTGACGAGCATATTTATGTTAGAAGAAGTTTTAAATCCAGAAGGACTCCTACTTATTTAAAAGCCTTGGGAATCAAGTTAAGTCAAATTTATGAAGATATGAAGTGTTTGGCATTGTTTAATCTAAGCCATACATCTTATCATGAATTCAAAGGAAGGGAGCTCTTGTATTGAGATGGAAAGGTTTGCTATCTTTTGAAACCTTAGGAAAACCTTAACGTGAGAGAAAGAGGCTATAAATATACCTTTTGAAGACCTAAAGTCGAATGCTAGGAGCCATCAACCAAAGTTTTGAAGCAAGGAACGTGGGAGCACTCCAAAGGTCTATCGAGAATGACCTGAGCGTTATACTCATCTAAAAGATTGTTCAAAGGCTCTTTGATGCCCATAAGAGTAATCACATGTTCCAATTTGTGTTGGAGCAAATTTATCTTTTCTCTAATATGATTTGTTTTTCATGTTTTCATTCTAGTTTTCAATAATTTTAACTTGTAAGGTAAAACTTGTATACCCATGATAGTATTTGATATTATTTTATTTTGTTTTTCATCACCATGATTGTTTGGTGCTTTTTATGAGTTTGATTGGTCATTTACTATGTAGTGTGATTAATTTTATATTGCAATTCATGTCCAACCTTATTGATTCATTAAGAATGATTAGGTCTATGGTCTATTGAACTTGCCCGTTAAGGGTGGTTTAATAGTATAGGGAGACAAATTATTGCATCTTATGTCGAACAATGAGGCTAGAGTTGTTAAGGAGTATCCTTTAGTTTGCTAAACACTATGATAGTTGGTTTACCCATTAATGTAGATCATGTTATAGTTGTCCTTAATCCATCTTAAGAATCAATTATATGGTTTATTGTCATTTCAAATTCTATGGGGGTTAGCATCTATTGTTCTTAATCATCATTATCGTTTAGTCCTTAGTCATCATTAACATTAGTTTCTAAATTTTGTTTTACCTCTAAACTGAATCCAATTTGAATCTATGTCATCTCCTATTAACATTGGAGATTAGGTAGTTCATTAATTATTCCTCGTGGGATCGATGTTCTATACTCGTTACATTATATTATTTAAATGATTAATGCACTTGTTAGCATATATTTTTCGTGTTACAAATTTTCGCATCATTAGTCAAAGGAATGCATTGATGTTATCCAAGATATTTCATTGTAAAGACAATAATGAGTCATATTTGATAAAAATGATGAATTATGAGTCAAGATGACTCTAAAGTATCATATGACTAAGATGTAAAATTATAAAGAATAATGAAATGACCATAAGATGCCTACGAAACTTATTGTTCCGAGTATTTGTTTAAGATGTGTCATGCCCTATGTTATGCGGATTTTATATTCTATGTTTATCTTGACATGATTTATGATTAAAGGATTATGCTCAAATGCATGAGGCTATGCTATATGTGCATATTCCGTAACGTAGGCCGGCCTTCAAACACTCTAAATCAGGAATTTCCACCTCCATATTTCTAAATATGTGTAGATCATGATGAATGATGCACTTGATGATATTTTGCTCATGGCGACAATTAGTTTGTAATGTATGTGTCTAGATCACATAGGATTTGTTTTAGCAACCAGTTGTTATGTCTAATGAACTAACCCTTTTTATGTCTTGAGTCAAATGAGTCGAGGATTTAAAGATGTCTTGGACCTTGGTTTATTCTCTTATGTTGCAAGAAGTTAAATGTTTATGGATTTGGTTATCCACAGTCATATTTTATTATTATATGTTTTTTGCTGCAAAATTTTGTTTATTATTCGTTATGGACTTGCTTAGTTTTATAAAATTGCCTAATAGGTCCACATGTGAATGCAAATATCATGACCCATGTATTGTCATTAGAAAGCCCATGTGGGCGATGCCCATATATGCATTTTGGGGGTGTTACACTTTTCTTTTCTAATCTTAACTATGTAGATTTCCTAATCATATTTAACTTTAATGTATATCCAACACCCTAAAAAAATTTAAGAATATAAAATCGTTTGGGTTACACTCATCAATCTAACAAGTGCAAAATGCAAATCACATAGACCCTCAATAATATGAGGAAAGCCATATGTGATGTCTCACCTTATCACAACAAATGTTTTAAGAAAATATCAAATTGATTGACATAAGGATTATTCCCTAATAATATGGAACAAATAATCACATATCTTTTACAATCCTACTCTTTTGGATTGATAAAAGGCTATGTTCGAGATTCATAATATGACTCGTTTTAGACTTAGTAATTTAAAAACTTATTTGAGTTATATTCGTCAATCTAATGCGACAATTCACATTAAATGCTTTAAGGAAATTTCTACACTTCTTTCAGATAATAATTCCCAATATTAGAGAAAAAATAATCTATATATATATATATATATTAATAATGTTTAAAATAAAGAATTGAACTTTCTTACAAATGGGTTATTTCCTAATAATATGGAAAGAGTAATCACATTTGTTTGAAAAATATAAAATTTACTATTAATGGATGTACACTATTTTAGAATTCAAAATCCTATTTATGTTATAAACCAAATTATGTAGAAATTGTTTGGTCTCATCAAAGATAAGATATCAAATTTATCTTTCACATCACATGCATATTTATGAAAATTGCATACAAACACAAATTAATTGCAATAATAAACATATTGGTATTTGCACATAGGGTTTACATCACATATAACTTTCAACTTATCGAAGTCATCCACTTGATATTTTATTACTCCATATCTTGTTCGTAATTAAAATTACGTCAAATTTGAAGCATGCACCTTCTTTTACATTTAGAAAATAAATGTATAAATAAAGATCATGCAAGCCGCTTTCAAATTTTTACAACATTCTTTACCACATCACTATTCTTTGTCCAAATGCTAATATGACATACAAATGAATCATAATAATTCAAATAAAGAATTTTGAAATACTCAAGATTATTTAGAAGTTTATCTAAATAATATCAAATTATCAATAGCATGTATAAATAAATTATAATCATTTAAATAAATAGAAATTTTCAAAATTATTTACAAATTTATTTAAATAAGCATGAATAGTTTTTAAATCATTAAAGTTATCCATAAGCTTGTTAATATTTTAAATAAAAAAATATTCAAACCTTCCAAATTTTATGATATAATTTTGAGCCAATATTATTTAAAAAAATATGATTTTTAAAGATGGATCGATCAGATCGAAACAAACCAGACCGAACTAATGTAATTCATCCGAATCAGAGTGATCCAACCAAACTAAAAAATAATAATTATCTCACATATCATTATTTATTTAATATCTTAATAAAACATAGATTTATTAAGATAAAAAAATTAATCTCAATAAATATTTCTTAATTTAAAAATAAAATCCTCCGTGCTCTCATACCATTTGAAGGGAAAATAATAAATCAAGAATATCATATTAGGAGGAAGGATTAAACCCATTACCTCATGATAATAATCCATCAGAGAAATTTTTGAAGAAAAGAATCACATGCACGATCCCTCTAACAGTATCCACTCGAAGACCCCGAGAAGACTTGCACCATAACACTTGTATAGGAAGATATCAAGAAGGAGAATTAGTAGGGTTCCTCTATCTCTCCCTTTAACAACTCATTATTATATAATAAAATGGAAGAATAATTTGCAACTGTTCTCTCCTCCCTCATGATAGAGCAGAGTGGGTTATTATTAGGGGACAAGACGTTATGGCCCCATTAAACCCATTCATTATATAATAATAATTTGAATGTCAATGGTTTATTTTCATTTGATCATTATCTTAAGATTTAGTTAGTCGATTGATGATTCGACTGGAAGCTACATCTTGCCTGTTTGACCAATAGCTAGTATGGTTGAGCACACAACAATAGATATGCATTTTATAGAACTGGTCGTTGCTTGTTCGCACATAGTAGTTATGTAGTAACACCTAGACTTGTGTTTATATCATTTCTAAGATTTCATAAACCCCATTAACTAACGCTATACGGGATAGGAGTATCTTAGAATAGCTTATGAGGTTACGGCCTTCCATAATCCAATAACCCTCTAACCATGTGACAAATTAGCTAAAAGAAAGAGATAACTTTTGTTAGTCAATTAGCCAATTTTTTTCCTAGCCACCACCACTCTTATCCAACCATCTTTTTTTCTTTCTTGTTCCTGCAGCCATCTACCAAGAGGAAACATAGTATATATAGGAGGTACCAGACTAAAATTTGGGGTGGGGTGGGGAGGACAAAGATAATAAAAAATATATAATAAATTAGTAGTAAAACAATGAATAAATCATTAAATATCAAATAATATTACCTACTCCAGCATATTATAAATTCAAATGAAACTTTACTTAATATAATTTCAGTTTTAAAAAAACAAAATTCATTTTATTCTCGACAAATTAAACGGATAGTATATTAAAGAATGAGTCATGCATCATTTCATAAAATTATATCAATGCACAATTAGAAAATGCCTTGTAAATCAAATAGCAACTCTTCTTATTAAAAATTCCTTTCATAAAATAATAAAATTTTTTATTAGATTTATTAAATATAATGATGTCGCTAATAAAAATATGCCACGTGAATTTGAATAAAATGTTGAACACATAATTCTCACTATAAAATCTAAAAAAAAAGATAAAAAAATAAAATGTTTTGTTGGCAAGTACATATGTAACAATAATATTTTAGTTTATGTTGAATTCGTTTCTCTTCCGTCAAATTTTTTCAATCTCTTAATTTTAATTTTTATTTCTATTTTTACCTATTTTCCTTTGTGTATTTGATGTTGATAATTTTAACTTTCAAACTCTTATCTGAATTATCTACCATGTGTTTTTTTTAAACATTTTTTTATATTATTTGTTCACTTACACGAGTAGTGAAGCCCATGAATATAATAATCCGTGGTTACATGAATATGTAAATTGTACATTCCAAAAGAAAATGAGGAGGACCATGTTGATGGATTTTGACTTAGTCTATATATGTTTATATCAGGAAAAAGTTAGGGTGTGTGCATATATCACATGTAGAGAGAGAGAGAGAGAGAGAGAGAGAGAGAGAGAGAGAGAGAGAGAGAGGAACTACCGACCTCTATTCTACTTTTCTTTTTCTTAGGTCAAGAGGTTACCGGACGTTGTAGGAGTTTGTCCGAGACTGCCGAAAACCCTAGTGATCTTGTTTTTTTTCTCATTTCATGTTCGACTTTATTAAGATAAAATATAAGGCTTAATTATTATGCATAGACTTAGTACCATTAAAGCATATTTTAATGTTGATTTGGCCTTAATCATAGCAGATTAGGATATGTCTTATGATCTCTATTATTACTTCTATGTATTTAGTTCCAGTGTATCTAGAAAACATATAACCTTGAGAAGGATTACAATTTTATGCATTATGATTTGAGACATCGTAGAACCAAAACAACAAGTGGTTTAAAACTTAATTGACAAATTTATTAAAATTTGAAGATAGGAATTGATCCAAGTAGCAAAGAATTTTAGAGGGGATTAATTGTTGACAAATACCTAATATTTTGTGCAAGAACAAGTAATTTGTTTTTAAATATAAATAGCCAATACTATAGAATTTGTTATTGTAGTATTTTACTGTAGCAAAATTATTGTAACATTATTGTTACTTTAGCGCAGTGTAGCAGCAGAATTAAATTATTTTAATGTTTTAATTAACTTGGAAGAAATATGTGAACGCACATTAATATGTATATGCATGGTAATAATATATACACTAACCAGTAGGCTAAATACATTAATAAACAATGACATAAAATGTGAGTCATGAAATTGAAATGAAGTTCTTCAAGTGATACTACTAATATACTCATGTTAATATTCTTTTGTCCTAAAGAATCATTTATCTAATGAAATTTTTTGGGCTATAAGCCCATGAAAGGTCCAAATACAGTTTAAGTTAAATTAACTTAGGTGTTCTAGATGAAATATAATAGCCACATGAAATAAATATGATCTCTCTCTCTCTCTCCCTCGGATGTTGAGATATATGAAAAGAGAAAAAAATATTTTTCACTTGATATTAGCCGACGAATGCCATAGGAAAAAGAGAAATTGATATCTCTTAATAATCAAAATAGGAGAGAGAAAAATAGGGCTTCTAAGAAAGAAGACAGAGAAGTTCTTTTTCAAAAGCAAGGAATAAAAACCAAAGATAGATTGGAGAATCTGTGAAGGTTTCTTAATATTATGATCATAGATAATCACAATAATGAGGTGATATCATTATTGGTTATTCTTTTAAGATTTTTCAGAGATATCTATTTATTTATTCCCATTGAATTAATATTTTAGATTTTAGAAAAATCCAAAAAACTTAGTAATTTATTGTTGGCATAATGAAATTGCTCTATGATTGCCTATGAATTTTTACCTTCTTGTTGGAGTGTCTTTTTCTACAGAATAATTGATGTCTTCTTTGCATGATATTATAGTTTATGCACGATATTTACTTGAAATTATTTAATTCATAATAAAAATTTCAAAGAGAATTCTCAACAAGTGGTATCAGAGCCTGATTAATTTGAGTTTTTTGCATGACTTAAATGGAGAAAACTTTTCACTAAGATAATCAAATTGATATCGAACAATTATTCAATTTAGAAATAAAGATGATGAATATTCTCTACTGTAAGGATTTATTTGATCCCATTGAATTAGGAGATAATATGCCAATATAAAAAACCCTTGATAGTTGTAAAAAGATGCATAGGAAGACTGTTAGAATAATTAGGCAAATTATTGATGTGAGTATTTTCCATGTTGTTCAAGAGACAAATGCACAAATTTTTAAAATAAATTAAAATGCTTAAATCAAAGAAATATAACCTAGAATAAAGTTTTTTTGATAAAAAAAATTGATGAACATATAATTTTCAAATTCTATTGGTGAGCACTTGAATGAATTTCAAGATTTTAATAAATCAATTAGAAGCAATGAAGATAATCCTTGATGATTAGATGCAAATATTAATGCTCTTAAGTCACTAGAGTCATGGAAACTATGTTGATAGCACTCAGTAACTCTACTTTTAATGGTCGTATCAATTTTTATACTTAAATATTATTTGTTAAATGAACAAATAAGAAGGAAGAGCATGAAAATAGGTATTGTGTAGGCTCTTGTCATAGAGAACAGAGAGAGAAGACAAAAGAAAAGTTCGAAAGACATGATGATATATCACAATTCAGTGGAAGATTTTTGTGTTATCATGATGGTAAGAAAGATCATACCAAATGAAACTATAGAGATTGAAAGAAGCAATACAATGAGAAGAAACTAAAATATGAAGATAATTAGAGTATTACTACAACGACATTAAATTATGATTATGTAGTTATTTCAAATGAAAATAAAGAATGTAATGTTATAAATTCTTTGATTGAGTGGACAGTCGATCCAGGTGTTTCATTTACACCTTTTAAAGAATGTTTCAATCATAAAGGACTAATGATTTTGGAAAAATAAAGATAGAAAATAAGATTTAACCTAAAGTTGTAGGAATTGGAGATATATGCAAATAAATAGATGCTACTTGTGAGTAGGCTCTGAAGAATGTGAGACCATACCAGGTTTACATCTCAATCTGATTTCTTCTCGGCTTTTGGATCAAGAAAGTTAACATTGTCACGAAGAGTGAAAATTGATTAAGAGATCCATGGTCATTGCTAAATAAAACTCTGAAGAAATTTTCGCATTATTTTTACCAAATGTAAAACTCTAAATACTTGTAATGATTGTCTATTTTGAAAGCAATTAGAGTATGTTTTATGTCGAGTTCCAAGAGAAAAATATAATAGATTCGATTTGGTGCATTATGATATGTGTGGTCCCCTTGAGTTCAACTTCTTATGTTGCAATGGATATTTTGTTACATCAATTGATGATGATTATAAAAATTGTCGATGTATTTCAGGAAAACAAAAGATTAGGTAATTTTTATTTTCATGTCATGATAGAAAGAGAGATGGAAAATAAATTGAAATGTCTTTTCACAAACAAAGGTGACGAATATATGGCCCAGATGTTCAAAAATTATTGTTGAAAGCATGACATTAGAAATGTGAAGATGCTGCTTAGAACTCCATAGCATAATGACATTGTATAAAAATAAACAAAACTATTATTGGATAAGGTCAGATGTATTCTTCAGATGTTGAGGCCATTTTGGAGTGAAGCTACGAATAACGCTTGCTACTAAATTAACATATCTGCATCAATCTTTTTGAATTATGATATTCCTAAGAAAGTGTGAACTGATAAGATTATTTCTTATTCCCATTTTAAGATTTTTTTTTGTTGCAAAACTTCTGCACATGTACCAGAAGAACAATGACAAAAATCGAATGACAAGCCTCAAGAGTGCATATTTCAGGGTTACAAAAATGTAGAATTTAAATACAAGTTATAAGATCCAAAAAAGAAGTAAATAATTAGAAGCAGATATGCAGTTGATGCAAAATTTTATCCCAATTTTATGTCATGAGATGTTACATAAACTTAAGGGTTGTGATGTGTGCAACTTAACAAATGGAAAGTCCATAGAGCACGTGACGGGATATCACAACTCGTAATGTCCAAGTTACGGTGTGAGAAGTTAGATTATATGCCATTAAATCTTGATGATGTTTCGCGAGATGTGAGGTCTTTAGTTATGTTGCAAGTTGTGATCAACTGTCATGACCCTGATAACAAATCTTTGGCATAATGTGTCCTATTAACCTAGTGATATTTGTTATGGGTCGCAATGGTTGGATCTAACAACCTGTTATGATTGTCATGACCAGTTAAATTGTCAAATTTGTGATATAGGTCAGTGTCAATTAGTTGGGATGTTAAACAAATTTATTCGAACAATAAGGGAAAAAGAAACAACAATAAAACTAACTACAAGGTATTGATTAGGCAGAATAGTTCTAAGTTATAACGTTAGCTTGGCTTAGCCTTGATTCATATTAAGGAAACAAAAGGAACAAACTCACAAAAATAAATAATGAATGATCGATGCACTGGTGGAGAGCATCCATGCTTAAGAAGTCACATTTTGTTTAAAATATCAAATCTTCTCCTCGAGTAGATGCTTCAGCTGGTATTATGGATTATAGTGTCATGATTGAATAATATTGTGTGTGGGGAGGATTTGCTTGCAATTGATGAGATGCAGGAAATATTGGTTGATTTTGAGTTGAAATTTGTTCTTGAAGTTGAGTTGAACTATTTGGCATCTAGTGCATTGGTACAATCTTCAAAGTGGAATTGTGGTCTCCTCAGATCAGGTGATGAATGCGGTGGAGATGATGAAGTCTCCAAAGTGGACTCTTGCGATGCTATTGCAATAAGATTGATGGTTTTGCTATTGTCGATGGTGTCTTGATCTAAATATGAGGTGATCGAGCTAGGGAAAATATTGTAGTTTTATTTGGATCCTCCAAAGGTGAGCTCCTCCTTTAAACTTGTCCATCTTTAATGATGTATGCACTTGTCTCTTTGACACTTATTAAGTCGTCCATGTCATCCTTTGATAGTTTCTTCCTGACCTCCATCTTGTTTGATCATAAATTTAATAATATAGGGACACATGACGATCGTTGGGTTCTCTAAAATGTTATCTTCATGAACTTCAAAAATATGATAAGTCAGTTATGCAACTTACTTGTTTGATGTGTAAATCTTCTTTATCATATCTTTGAATTTGAGTTGAATCATTAATGCATGTGGATGATTGATGCGATATTTTTGTCCCAGAAAATGGTGCAAAAAACTTATTGCTAAAATAAGCAAATATGCTAGCAAGTGCACTAGTCGATCAAGTAATAAAGTGTTTAAAATATAGAATCTCTGATCCAATGAGGAATTAGAGTAACTAATTATCTAACTTCATAGGCTAATAGGAGATAACAATGAGTTGCGAAAGGGTGCTGAAAATGAATAACATAAAGGTAAAAACTAAACTGATGATTCCTAGGACCTTAGGATGAGAGATAAGATTAGAAACAAACTTAATTTCACCTCGACAGTATTTGATTTCAGCAGTGACAAAGATATTTTATTTTTATATGGATTAGGAACACCTAATATATGACCTCCCTTAATGGGTAAATCAACTATCCTACACCTTAATAAAACTAAAAGTACTCCTTGACGGATCTACTCTTAATCAACTCAAATTAGGATGCAACTAGATGTATTCTTGAACTATTGAATCACCCTTAATGGGATAATTCAACAGATCACAAATCTAACCGTCCTTAACGGACCAACAAGATATGACATGAATTTCATAAATTAGATTGGTCACACTGCACAATTAATAACCAACTATTATACTTAAAACTTAGCAATATGTTCATGAGAATCAAGCAAATTATAATCAATATTGAAAAGTGATATAGAAGTTTGCCCTACAAATTAAGACCATTACAAAACAAAAGATTGAAAGATAGAAAAGATTGATGCTTAGATCATCCCAACAAATTGTAGAACAGAGAGTACTCTTCTGGATTTGATGATGAACTCCTGAATGATCTTCTTAATGAGTGTACCATGAAAAAATCTTCTTAGCAATCCTTCAAGTTGCTAACATCCTTGACTTGTAGGCTCAGGTTGTAGGCTCCTAGCATGTCCTAGCATACAAATTCTAGCTCTCAATATGTGCATTTATAGCCTCCAAAAGATTTCTAGGATTTCCATAGAGTTTGATAAAGTTTAGAAACTTTTTCATGTCAAGATAAGGTAATCTCCGTTGAATTCATAATTGACTTTTTTTTGTGGCTGAGACTTAATCCTTCAAAACACTTTCAAATATTCTTAATTATATTTCCTTGATCCCCAAAGAGTTTGTATTGGTTAGAAGTCATTTTCCCATTAATTTTTTTGGAAAAAATCTGAGCTTGGGTGAGAACGGGTGAAATTGGCTTGATGTTGTGAGCTGCTATGGGATTTAATGGGTTGTGAAACTAGTTGTAGCGACCCGTTGTAGATGTTGTGACTCGTGAAATATCATGTAACATCACGTGATGGGATATAACGGTCTGTTACTGATGCGGTCTAAACACACTAGCAAGCGCATTAGTCGTTCAAGTAATAAAGCGAAAAAAGTAAGGATGTCGAACCCACGAGGACTAATGTAACCTAGCCTTGTCTGTATCCAGAAGTAGTATATAAAAGATTAATTTCAGTTTTAATTTAGAAAAAAAAGATAAAAAAAGATAAAATTCCAGAGATGAGATCAAATGAGATCAAATCAAATTAAGCTAGAAGATTTAGGACTCTATCTCACCATTAAATCAGATTGAACATAATTGCTTCTAATGATGGACTAAGAATTGCCTAAATTATGATCAACTAAGCAGGTGCAATCAACTATCTAAAATTCAGATTAACCGAGACGTTCAAACTAATCCACCCTAAATCAATCTAAACCTAAGATGTTTTAATGTTGCAGTTCTTAATCTGTTGATCGCTTAAGAAAGTCCAATCAACAGGCCACACAATCTGAATCTCCCGCGAGTAATCAGATTGAGATATACAATGTTAGGACTTTAAATTCAAAAATCAATCCTCTCTACAAATCAAACCACGAATTCTACTACACTAAACAGTCAATAAGTGAATTTCATAATCATCACAGAGAAAGTACAACATTATGGACAACATGCATATTTTAAAAGAAACAAATCAATAAGATTCAATCTAAAATATGGTTCAGAAACTCACAAAGATAACTAAAACAAGAAATAGTTCTTCCAAAAGAAAATAAATCAAACTGTAGATTCTACAGAAGATCTTCAATGTTTTGCTCTTCTTTTGCCTCAGAAAAATTTGAATTATGCTCCAGGCTTCGAATATGATCTCTCTAGCTTTTTCTCTTCAAATTCATCTCTCTATTATGTGTATAATAATCTGAATATATCTGTTTGTAATCTCCCCCATAGCCTTTGCTTTTTTCTCCTTTTTATGCCCCCTCTAGATTAGGGTTTCATAGAAATCTGTCGTAATCTCTTGATCTCGATAAATGGTTGTGATTAAATCCCTTAAAAACCACTTCTAAATTCTCGGTAGCGTCTCTGAATCAAGTCTCTAAAGATCTAGATCAAATAGAATTCTTTCTAGCCGTCGAATCTTATCAAATATGCAAGTATATCAACGTACGACATTTCCTCACGGCCCGTAAAAGGATCTAATGGCTCGTAAGTGATTGATTCTTCATATGATCTTCATCCTTCACGTCCCGTGATGAAATATAACGGCCCATAAATCATGCACAGGTTCGATATCCCGAGGTGATTTCTCATACTTACGGCCCATAATCCGTTGTAACGGCTCGTAACACTTCCATTGTAGCTCGACATCGCTTCGACAAACATTGTGATACACTCTTACGCCTCGTGATTTACTTGGTAACGAGCCGTAATACTCTATAACGGCCCGTGATAGATCTGAAAATTTTGAATATAGGGCAAGGGTGGTAACGTCAACGTTGCGGTCGTGAAATTCTTCATTACGGCCCTTAATTGTCCATAACGGCCCGTAACAGCCTGTGTCAAAGTTGCATTAGCCTTTGGATAGGTCGTGATGCAGTATAATGCTTCGTGACGGCTGAACTGCTGCTTCATCACCTTCATCACGACCCGTAATTACTTGTCATGACCCATGATGAGCACTGGAAATTGATTTCCTCATTACGAATGTGCTCATTTTGTGAGTTGATTCCAACCCTTAGCCTCTTCGGTTGATTTCCTACAAAATAGTTACCAAGAAGAGTAGAATCATGACTCGAAACAATATGAACAAAAAAAGAATAAATAGATGCATGCGATGCCAAAATGACTAAAAATTATGTGTAATGTAGGTCCTAAAATATGTTATAAAATGCATGCATCAAATACCCCCAAGCTTAATATCTTGCTTGTCCTCAAGCAAGCATAAAAGAAGAGTCAAGACAATTATATCATGATCTACATCCTATAGACCAATACTTTTCTCCTACCACCCTCTTACATGTGCATCACAAGAGCCTATCACCTTTACCCGAGTTAGGCTACATAGAATTTCTGATTCTTAAACATATTTAAATAGTCTCAATCTCAGTCTTATGCAAAATATAGTCTATCAAGTAAGAGCATTAGTATTGAATATGTTAGTATCAACTAGGCTTAAACTTTTCTTAGTAATCAATTCTGTTATACAAGTTCTCATCTTCAAACAGGGAAGTTCATGTATAAACATATTTAAATAGTCTCAATCTCAGTCTTATGCAAAATATAGTCTATCAAGTAAGAGCATTAGTATTGAATATGTTAGTATCAACTAGGCTTAAACTTTTCTTAGTAATCAATTCTGTTATACAAGTTCTCATCTTCAAACAGGGAAGTTCATGTAACGAGCTTTCAACCGATGGATCCCAGATCAGTTGGCCTTAGGTCACCAGGATTTAAGAGTCCCCTACGGGTGTACTCACTCAAACATTCTCAGGTTCTGTGTAAAGAGTTGAACTAGAGAGAACTCAAGTTGATACGTAAGTAATTCTTCATATTGCACATGATGGTCCGTGTAGCGGGCTTTCAACCGATGACTCCCAAGTCATATGAACTTAGAGCAATAGGTGTTAAGAAACCCCTCGAGTTTACTTGCCCGAACTCACCAAGGTTCCAAAGAATACTTAGAGCATCAAATTGCTCGTCTAAAAATTTTCAAATTTCAATTTTCACATAATGCTAATCTTTTTTTTTTCAAATGTATATTTTTTTAACCTTTCAACCATTTTTTTTCTCATGACAAGCCCACAAGATACTTATATGTTCAATAAAAAGGCTATCACTCTCAAGGCTAAATAAATAAGAATATAAAATGTTGAGCAAAAATATCATCGAAGAATTCATAGTTCTAAGTAACAAGATACAAGTTTCAAAATTCAAGTCTCAAATGATAACCAATAAACAGAGTAGCAATCGAATTTCATGGATCTATAAGATATCTTTGAGTTTGACAAGAGAGACAATAAGATATTAGCAAAAGGTAGTAAGATGTTCAATGATATTTTTGGATTTTATTTTCAAATTTTTCTGTAATTTTCAATAATATGATAAAAATAAAAGAAAATATAAAAAATACAAAACTTAAGCAAATATGATGCATGAGAATGCAACTTCCCCCAAGCTTAAACCGAACATTGTCCTCAGTGTTTAGGCCTAACCAAAGGGAGGTAATACAAAATGCATGAAAAGAAAGAAAAAAAATGACTAACGAAAATAGAAAAGAACAGACACGACCTGATCTACTCCTGGGGCGGCGATGGCTAAGGATGCATGTAAGATAGCAGTGCTTCAAGATGTCCCTAGGTGTCTCCCTGCATAGAAGTTAGAATAGAATATATAGCAGAGAAATAAGTTACTGGAATAGTGACGAGTCATCCATATAAGATGGTTGAATTTGGAGGGTTTTGAAGCCTTCCATGTTGGTCACGCCCTTGATAGGTAGTTATGGGTCATGAGATAATGGATCCCGGGACGTGAAGAGGTGTAACGGCTAAGGTAGCAGCAGCAGTATCTGAAATAGAAAAAATGTCATGGGCCGTGAACAAGAGTTATGACCCGTGATATGATGATTTGCGGCGATTGAAGGTTGCTGCGGGGAATGAAATTGGATGCACAGTGGAATGGCGAGATGATTCTTCGTCACGACCGTTACAAATTGTAACGGCCCGTAAGTCGGGTAAAAGCAGGGTAGCTGATCCGAACATGTTGACTTAAGGGCCGTGATAGAATTATGAGCCGTGACGAATGTTACGTTGTTATAAGTTAGTCGTAATGAATTCTTACGGGTCAAGGGTCGAGTGTTTTTCAGGTGGAGGTTCTGCCAGATGTCACTTACGACCCATGACATAAGGTCACGGCCCGTAATGATTTGTCGGAAATGCTTGTAAAAGCTATGATTTCTTCATCGGATGTCTCGGCTTCTCATTGTTATGACCCGTGATATAGTATTAATCTCGTGATGACACGATGCTAAAATGTTGTTGTCCATAATGATCTATTGCATGGTGTGACTTCGGGTTTCACGGGCCGTGACAAAATGTCATGGCCCGTGATGGAAGAAGGCAGGTTTTGATGATCAAAATGCGTGACCAAGGCAACCAGATGCCTAATTGACTTGACGAGGACTAAGATGAGGAATGACGCTTGTTGCTGGAGATGCTTTCTTGCGTTGATTGGTTCTTTCAATGTTCTCTTGGCGATGAAGTTGATAGCTCTCCTTTATGTTCAGAAGTGTTTATGACCCCTTTCTTCACCTAGGACCTGGTCACAATAAAGCTTGCAGAAATTCTATGAGAGATCCTAAAATAAATGACCCAATTGTCTCAAGTTTTTGGTAACCTTCTGTAATGATTTTTGCTTTGCCTTTGTTTTGAGTTTTCAATTTCTCCTCTAGATGATTTGGAGTTGGGCTTTTTGGTCGCCATTGTTTGGATGAACTTGGTGCATCTGACTTCGGTGGTGATGGTGGTGCTGGTGATGACAATGCAGATGGTGTCGCTCTCTCCTCATGAGGTGGTGGGTGAATAGGAGATGTAGCTGTAGAAACTATTGGAGTTTCCAAAGACGAGCTCCTCCTTTGGGCTTTTCCATCCTCCATGATATATTTGCTTGTCTCCTTCGCTCTCCATTGAGTAGTCCATCTCCTCTGATGATAGTATCTTCTAGGTCTCCACCTTCTGTGAAAGAAGTTTTGTTGGTGGCATGGACAAATAACAACAGGTGATCCTTCAACAACTTCTTGAGATTCAGCAATTTGAGAAGACAACTACGCAACTTGCTTCTCTAATGCTTGAAATTTTGCTTCCATGGATTCAAATTTAAGTTGAAATTTTTCTGGCTGCAGAGAAGGAGGATCGTGAACTACTTTGTTGTGTTCTTTTACTTGTGTCAATTGGGCTTCCAAGTGGTTGATTAGTTGGTCTTGTTGAGTGAATTTTTGTTGAATTGTTGATACAACTTGACCAAGCATGTCTTCCAACTTGACCCTTGACTCTATTGACAATTTAAGGACACCACTTGTCTCTGTATTATGTCCTTTGATTTCTGAAATCTGATTCTCCATGCTTATGATATACCCTTATTGCATAGAGACTTTCTGCACCAGCATGCCCACCATATGTGCCAACATGGCAAGCGGATCTGTTGATATGTCTTCTTCTTGAGGTTGACAGGATGCCTTGCTAGCATTGTGTCCAGGGATATTGATTCCAACTTGAATAATTTCTGATGTGTCTCTTTGTTGATGACTCGATGATGCTTCACACTGTTCAAGTTTGGCTTCCCCATGGACTCCATCTTGCTTTGAACTTTTATTCTTGCCCTCAATTTGTGTCTTTAATTTTCCTTGCTTCTTCTCCATTGAGGGTACTCAATTGACCGAGTTGCGTATAAAGATATAACCTGAAACTTCACACATCGCTAAAAGAAACACGTGAAGGGATATGCAGAAATGATTCTCACGTGACAGAAAATAGAAAATAAAAATCTCAAGTTACTAATGAAATTAGACAAGTAGGATAACAATTAATCCTCAGCAACGACGCCAAAAACTTGATGTGATCTTCATGACCTAAATCAAATCCTCGGCAACGGCGCCAAAAACTTGATGCGGTTAAATACAATAACAAGCACACTAGTAGTTCAAGTAATAAAGTGAAAAGAGTAAGGATGTCGAACCCACGAGAACTAATCTAACCTAGCGTTGTCTATATCCAAAAGTAGTAGTGAAAAGATTAATTTTAGTTTTAGTTTAGAAAATATCAAATTAAGTTGGAAGATTTAGGACTCTATCTGACCACTAAATCCGATTGAACAGAATTGCTTCCAATGATGGACTAAGAATTGCCTAAATTATGATCCCCCTAAGTAGGTGCAATCAACTATCTCAACTTCAGATTAACCGGGACGTTCAAACGAATTCACCCTAAATCAATCTAAACCTAAGATGCTTTAATGTTGTAGTTCTTAAATTGTTGATCGCTTAAGCAAGTCCAATCAATAGGCCACACAATCTGAATCTCCAACGAGTAATCAGATTGAGATATGCAATGTTAGGACTTTAAATTCAAAAATCAATCCTCTCTACAGATCAAACCATGAATTTTATTATACTAAACAGTCAATAAGAGAAAATTTCATGATCATCACAGAAAAAAATAGCATTATGGACAAGATGCATATTCTAAAAGAAACAAATTAATAAGATTCAATCTCAAATATGGTTCAAAAACTCCCTAACAAAGACATGATAAGTCAGTTATGCAACTTGTTTGATGTGTAAATCTTCTTTTTCATATCTTTGAATTTGAGTTGAATCATTAATGTATGTGGATGATTGATGCGATATTTTTGTCCCAGAAAATGGTGCAAAAAACTTATTGCTAAAATAAGCAAATATGCTAGCAAGTGCACTAGTCGAACGAGTAATAAAGTGTTTAAAGTATAGAGTCTCTCATCCCATGAGGAATTAGTGTAACTAATTATCTAACTTCATAGGCTAATAGGAGATAACAATGAGTTGCGAAAGGGTGCAGAAAATGAATAACATAAAGGTAAAAACTAAAGTGATGATTCCTAGGACCTTAGGATGAGAGATAAGATTAGAAACAAACTTAATTTCACCTCGACAGTATTTGATTTCAGCAGTGACAAAGATATTTTATTTTTATATGGATTAGGAACACCTAATATATGACCTCCCTTAATGGGTAAATCAACTATCCTACACCTTAATAAAACTAAAAGTACTCCTTGACGGATCTACTCTTAATCAACTCAAATTAGGATGCAACTAGATGTATTCTTGAACTATTGAATCACCCTTAATGGGATAATTCAACAGATCACAAATCTAACCGTCCTTAACGGACCAACAAGATATGACATGAATTTCATAAATTAGATTGGTCA
>LTAE01002123.1:32303-46867 GCA_001647135.1 Pontederia paniculata | reverse complement strand
TCTTGCTATAGTTTTAGCATTGACTTTCACAGTTATATGTTTATAATGTTGACCAGTGGATCGGTCAAAGATGTAAATCCGTAGTGCTTTCGGGAGTACATTTTGCCAGATGGCGGGATGTGCTTTTGAGAGCATTACAAAAGATTGGGAAGGAAATAGTGGCGAAATGTAACTAAAATTTATATTTGAATGAAAATGATGAATATGATATAAAGAATAATTATTTGAAAACATAATTTTGTCTAACATAATAAAAAAAGAGATAATCAATTTTAATTATGACAAAAATAAGGTTTTCAAAAAACTTTAACCCATTCTATTTCCATCAATTTGGTTTGGTGGAATTAGCTTTAAGAAATCTGGAGTAGTGAATTTTTTTCTCTTTATTTAAAAACTCTAAAATATCAACTTCATAATTTCATTTGGCTTCTCTCAAACTCTCAAATCCAAACGAACTTTAAGATTTTGTTTGGATGAATAAGTGGGGAGAGGAAAGAGAAAGAAAGATGAAAAAAAAGTGATGAGAAGTGTAGCGCCCCGAAAATCCGACCAAGGATATATGCATCCTGAACGAACTTTCCGATCGTTATATGGAAATTTACTAAAATTTAAAACTTTAACTTAACATATGCAGCGGAAACATAATCATTAGGATCCAGTCCAAATCCATAATAGGCTCTAACATAAATCTATTATTATATTTATACATATCCTCCACATAAAGTTTCCATTATACTTTACAACTTTAAAGGTCCATAGCCTATACATGGACTTGGACTATAATTTCATAACATGAGTACAAATGACTCGATCTAGAAAGCATAAAAAATGATTCAACTCAATGACTGTTAACACTTTCCTATGTACAATAATCCGTCATGAGCGTCGTGACCCGAGCCATCCTACAATATGTGACACCGCCTGCACGAACCCGGATACAGGGGAGGCCCACCTCCCATAGTTGTATGTAAAGTCCTTATTTATCATCATAAAGAACACTCATACATATATTATAAAGATTCCATGTACAATAACAATTAAAAGATACATATCTCAATAATTCACTTAACATATAATCTCATATCCCGACATAGGCCTAATATCATAAGTCATCATAATGACATCATCTTCATAATTCTAAGGCATTTGCATATATTCAGAACATTTCATAACATCAAACATCACATACATAATATATATATAATATTAAACATCTTATGTTTATGGTCATCATCTTTTCACATTTACATCTTTACATATTAGTTATATGACCCATTTTGAGTTCTCTTTGACTCACATCATCATCATCTTAAACATCTTGATCATAAGGCTAATTATTATCTTTACATGATGAGTCTCGGGTAATATTGGCACATTACATCGGTCAGCTAGGCCAACCCTTCTCTGGGATCCATATTGGGAAGCACATACACTATTACTAGTGAGTGGACATCACCTCCAGGGAAGCGCCTTCGGCTACTTCCCCGATCTCCAATGCGCCTCGACTAAATTCATCATGTTTTCAACCCTTCTCTGGGATCCATATTGGGAAGCACATACACTATTACTAGTGAGTGGACATCACCTCCAGGGAAGCGCCTTCGGCTACTTCCCCGATCTCCAATGCGCCTCGACTAAATTCATCATGTTTTATCATATTTTTAATACATCAAGCATAGCAATCAATCTTGTGATTTTAACCTAGTTACGACTTTCACATACAATTTGAGGTCTATGTGCAAAGAAGTCATCAAACATGGTTTGCTACCTTACAAAAGCATACAAACGATTAGACCATACATTAGGAAGATAACATTATAGTAAGCATCTATAAAATATGATTTATATAGCTTAAATACGCCTTACTAGTAATCACGGCCCGTGAGGAGTCCATCACGGTCGTGAGACCTAATGTCACGGCCAGTTACATCTTATCACGGCCCGTACTCCTCATTGTCACAGCCCGTGATATTCCATCACGGCCATGACTGAGACGGTGTGTCGTGGGTCTCCTCGTGTCACGGCCTGTGATATTACATCACCGTCATGACCGAGACGGTGTTTACGGGATATCTTCATGTCACAGCTCGTGATATTCCATCACGGTCGTGATCGAGACGGTGTCTTATGAGTCTCTTCGTGTCATGGCCCGTGATATTCCATCATGGTCGTGATCGAGACGGTGTTTTGTGACGTGTCATGGCCCAAATTTCACGATCCGTGAGGACTTCTCAAGGCCCGTGATAACTCCTTCACGACCCATGATGTTTGCCCTAGAACCCGTTCTCACCCCCATTTCAATCTCAAATTACACCCTTTCATACACATGAACATGTCATCCTCAAGGGAGTTCATATATGAGTGAATTGTTATGTTCTAGGATTCTTGACATATCAATTTAGAATAGGAATATAAAATTGTGGACATTTGACCTAAGGTTCCAATTTAGAATTTTCATCGTACATTATATGATTCATAACATTGTGAGATCATGACATCAACTTATCATGCTTTTAGAAAAACATATCATATTCATAGCTTACTTAATTTGCTCATCATAAGATTATAGAATGATTATAACATGGTAATTTGATCTCTCATAAGGTCTATAGCATGATCAATTCATATAAGAATGAACAATGAACATATAAACATTCATACCTTATGCAATCTTCTATGTTATAAATATCATTTAAGAACAATTTACTCTCATAATCATCAAACCGTGTCATAAAATTCCTATCTAAACCTTTTACAATCAAATCTTTGTACTCTACATTTACTTCTTAATAATAACAATAATATTCCTTAGAAGACAATTTGATCATTTCAAGATAAGGCATCCAATTTCAATCTTGGACAGACTTGATACATTATCAATATAAATTTCATAACTTAATTTAAAGACACTCATTTGAAAGATACTATTTTTTCTTTAAAGTATACTTTCAAGGGACTTACATATAAAATTTGCACATTTTATCTCTTTATCGTTTATTCTCAATAAATCATATAATTCGGTCCATCAATTTCATATTCAGTAATTTTACAGCTAAATGTTAAATCATTCATAACTCATCATACACTTACTGTATTTAGGTCATTCCAAGTTCTTATCCAAGATCATAAATTCATATAACTACTTCATAAATTTCATTCCTTAATCTCAACTCTGCAATTTATGATAAATTACAAAAGTTAGACATGTCATTACTCAGGACAGCTTGACAATAGATTAGTATTTCGATCATATATCCCTATATATATCTCGGATTGCATTAATTCTTTATTCTACAAAAACTAGACTTCAATATCTATCCACCCATATATTGCACATAATTTTTGGAGTCCGAAACCTTTTTTGAACATGTATTACATATTTGAACATAACATAAGACATCAATTTGAAGCTTTAACTTATATGAGCATAGTCATAACTCCATATAGGTTCCTTAGATACATTTTAGGGCTTAACATTAAAGAGTAATCATTTTCAAGCTTTAATCATATAAGATTAATATCGAATTCATCAAAGTCCCTAATCTAATCAACATCATAACATAAAATTCTTACCTCATAGATCCAACTTCCACATGAATCATCATCTATCATTTTCATAATCATATACATTATGAAGATAAGAAAATCAAGCCCTCATTCCAACCAAATGGAATGAGGTGGGTTCACCTATTACATACAGGGTTTAGAGCTAAACTCTTTTCTTTTCCCTCTTTGATCTTTATTTTCCCTTCAAATCTCTTGCCCTAATGATTTCTTTCCTTCATCTCCTTCTTTCTCTAGTCCTCTTTTTGATCCCTCACAATCTTTCTTTGATGAGCTCCAACAACTGAGAAGACAAGAGATAAAATCCTAAGCCACAAGAGAATTTTTTTGGTGGAGAGGATGAGAGGAAGAGAGAGACTGGTGGGAGAAAAATGGAGGTTATTTTAGAATTTAGGATTTTTATAGTTGGGGATAGATGAAGTTTTGGGCTTAAGTCACTTAGAGGGTTTTAATGGACTTATTCCTTATTGCATTTTTGGTCTGAAATTTTATAATGGACCTAAATATTCTTTTTATTTTTTTGGGATTTTACATAGTATGAATTTTATGTTTAAATAGAAAAAAAGTATGATATGAAGAGTTAGTTTTTAAAAAGGATACATTTATTCTAGCAAAAAAACAAAAGTTCAATAATAATAAGGATGAAAAATAAAATCGTCGAAAAAAATTAATTTTTCATATTTTTTTATTAATTTGACAGAATTTATAGAAATTTCGGAGAATCTAAATCTCTTACTTTTTTCCCAAAAAACTCTAATTAGACATAGGATGAACCTTCTAATATCAGCCAACCTCCTCTCCTGCTTTTATCTAAACATAGCTTAAGCCTTAAGGTGCCCAGCCCGAGCGAGACCAAGAATCAATTTTGACTGCAAAGTGTCATCTCTAATTAAATATGTGAAATAAAAGCTTAAATAATATTATAATTAAAACATTCAAAAGTTTTATACTTTAATAATAGTCAAAAAGTAAATAAGATACTTTTTATTTCATAAACTAACATGGCTCGTCGAATAACAAACTTTATTCACAAAAATAATTACATTGTAATTAAACGGCCCTCTTTGAAATTGAAATAACAATTTATGGTGGGGGCAATTGTTTTCGTGGGATTCGTCAATTGGAGTTTGGACTTTGAACTTTTTGAGAAATCCTGCTGACGAAACCTTGTGCGCCGAAGGAAAAGACCCCACTGTAAAATTAATTTGAATCTAAACTAAATAGTAAAAGTCGAATAGCCAATTACTTCGCACCTTCACAATTTCCTCTACTAAACACGCAATTATTATTTATGGATATTTAAAAGTTACATTAACGACTAACTAAAATAATGATTAAATTATATTGTCTATTTGTAGTCAAAATTACTTCATACTTTTTCCAATATCAGACACAACATTAAGTGGGGTGTCTAAATGGTGCTGTTTAAAAAATACTATTATCATTTTATCTGCTAATATTTCGATAGTAGTATATATTCGGTTAAAATGACGATAACATTATCTCGTTAAAATATACTTGTAGCAAAAAGGAAATAAAAAAGAAAATTATATTGAATGTACATCACATAGCCCAAGGTACTATTGACACATCGAACCATCACCACGTACGAGACGAGACGGTCAGTTTATCAAAATAAAGTTATCGAAATAAAATAAATAAATAATAGGTATTGGATTGTGCCTTGTAATGTGTACCTGTCTCAGTGGTCAGTGCTGCATCTTCGTCCTTTTTTTATTCCGATCTGAGAGAGAGAGAGAGAGTTCTTACTCGACTGAACTCAACTGGCACGGGATCACAAATGTCAACGCAACTTCGTGAAAGTTATCATTTTGTTTCTATTTGATCCATAATCTAGAACGTCTATTAAGTATATCAAGAGGTCAAATTTAATCCTTTATTAAAAATAATATATGTTTAATGATTTCTTTTATTATTTAAGATCAACAAAATATTAATAAAAAACAAAGAATATATAGTATATTTAAACATTGTTGCGGTACGTAAAGTATTCTAAAAGTTTTAAGAAATAGATAATTAACGTTAATTTTTTAAGAGTTACTTCTAGATAAATTATTTTTATCACCCAACGAATCAATAACGTTAATTAGTCTGTCAGTAGCTATTAGTGATAATAAAGAGGTGTATATATCAATGCAGTGCATGGACTCATGGATAAATAAATATAGAGGCAGCCCTTAGCCTTCTGCCATACGTCATATGTAATTATGTTTCATTACCACGGAACGTACTCACTCCATATAGCAAGCAAAGCTAGCTACGAAGCTACGTACTGTGCCCTGTGTCTGTCTCTATCTAGTTCTATTTCCCACGCATGCATGCAAATTTAAAGCCCAACGTCAATCAATCCAACTAGGAAAGAATACAACTCCAAATTCCAAAAGAGAGGTCTAACCCATCCTTCTAATTTTTTTTTGTCTTTTGCAATAATAATATGAGAATTGCTACGATCCTCCTAAAACTCAATCTAAAAATTTTTCCTAATCTCTCACAATAACATTAACAATAAATTCATCAACTTTTAATAATGTTTAATTATGTAAATGTTAAAATATATTTAGAAAAAAGTTTTAGGAGGATTTAATTTTTTTCTAATAATATACATCAATTTAGATATTTTAAAAGGCGTCTTCATTGCTTATTTTTAAATTTACACTATATAATTATTTTCCTATTCTTCAAAAATTACACAAATTTTAAAATATTCACAATCTTATTTTTCTTTCATTAAATATTTTATCTTTCATTCTTTATATTTTATATTTATTAAATTAAAATATATTTTATTTGAGGTTTTATTTGTGTATAAAATTGGTTTTAGAATTCTTTTATTTTAAATATCTTATAGAAAAAATAATACTACTTTGATATTTTCACATTAGAAATTATTATTATATCTTCCTAATTACCATAATATCTACATATATAATAAGTTATAATAATTTTATTTGCAATGATAAACACATGCAGTAAGAATTTTATTTTTCATAAAACTTTATTAGTAGCTTCAAAAAATATGAATAACATAATAATTTAAAGTCATTATGACATGAGCATAAAAATAATTATATGAGTAGAATATATTTCTAATAAAATATAAATTATTATAATAAGACAAAAATATTATAAAAGATAAGAAAAAATATAATAAAAATTGTCTGAAAATTATGAAACTCCCAAATAATGGAAATAAGGACATTGGATATTTTCATGTGATATAAATAATAAAGAGTTTGAGGATAAAATGAATAAAAGAGGAGTAGTATTAAGACTTTAGGAATGACAACAAAGGCACTCTAGTTAAATATGTAAGTGTTAAGAGAATGTTAGAAGAATGAGGTTAAGAAGATAATAATTAACAATTTAAGTTAGGAAATAATTAGTTGCAATCAAATATTCAAAAATAATTAACATGTTTTTAAAATAAATATTTTAACAATTTTAAATATAAATAGAGTTTGAAAGGTTAAACTAAAGATATTTAATCATTTATATTTTATATTAAAAAATAATATTATATATTATGTGTTACTTTTTAAAACTATTAAAGTACATTATGTTTAAATAATAATTATAAAAGTTAATGCATATTTATATTATGTTAACATAAAAATAGTACGAGAAAGGCTCCTGGTGTCATGCGAGTACCATACTAGTATTAATGAAGAGGATAGCAAAAGATAAGAAAATTATGAAAAGAAAGGAGAAAAATATAACTCTGATTTTAGGTTAAAAAAAATTATTATGTTAGTTAGATATTTCATGGAATATTATTAATATTTAGTGATAAAATAATAAGTATTTGAATAATTCATAGTATTTTATTAATTGTTTATCTCTTAAACTATATTATAAATAATATTATTCTATAAAAATTGATCGAATCAATTAGAATCTGATTTAAATAATCAAATCTTGACTCTATTGTCATGCTGATTCAACTTCGATATGATTTTTAAAACATTGATTGATATCCACACACTGAGATGTCTAGAATTAATGAAAATATTTCTTGTGACTATTAAGGCTACTAATTATTGCATTCGATTTGTTGCTTAATTTTGCAAATAACATGATACATGCACGATTTTGACACATTGAATCTAAAGATGTGATTCAAATAGTATGATATGCCCAATTATTATTTTTTTTTGTTGATCAACCTATAAATATAGAATATATCCATCCCCAATGCACGTTAATTATATCCGAGAACGCATGATGGCGCTTAATCAATCCTTTTTTGTTGTTCTTCTTCTTTGCTCGTTACTTCTCTCTTCAACGCCTAATGGTTAAGTATCTCCATCATATGTTTGCTTTATATTTATATTGGAAGTGTAAGTAGCGTTTTATTCATGATGTGGTTCCTTTTTATTGTAGGGCCAAACTGCATGATGGTGATGGCTGGGAAATGTGAAGTCCTTAACGACTTTATTTGCAGAAACAACGATGAATGTGTCGATCATTGCAATAAATCAGCTTATCACCATGGTGGATATTGTCGGGCATTCGATCCTGTGATCAGTTATTGTTGTTGTTATACTGGGTGATGTCGTACTTGTAATCACCACTTGAAACATGAATTGAAGGATTAACTTTTCTAAATAAGAATATTCTTAACATCTCCTCAAATTTTAATATTGTTTATTTTTATTTCTTTTACCATTTATTATTTTGTGTGCAGTATGAAAAAGATAACAATTTTGTGACAACTTTCCTTAAAAGTACATTCGTGTTAACTAATAAAACCATTGGGATCTCCTTTAAAAGGTCTCTTTTAAATATTTTAAAAGGTATCTTTATTGCCTATTTTTAACTTGACACTATATAATTATCTTTCTATTCTTAGAAAATTACACAAATTCTAAAATATTCACAATCTTATTTTTCTTTCATTAAGTAGTCAATATTTTATTTGATTAAATTAAATATATTTTATTTGAGGTTTTATTTCTGTATAAAGTTTTTTTAGTGTTCTTTTATTTTAAATATCTTAATGGAAGAAAATAATACTACTTTGATATTTTTACATTAGAAATTTATTATATTTTTCTAATTACCATAGTATATATATATATATATATNCACATGCCATGAAAATTTAATTTTTCATAAAACTTTAGTAGACATTAAAGCTTCAAAAAATATGAAAAACATAAAAAAATTAAAGTCATTATAACATGAACATAAAAAATAATTAGAATATAAGTAGAATATATTTCTCATAAAAATAAATTATTATAATAAGAGAAAATATTATAAAAGATACGGAAAAATATAATAGAATCTTTTTTGAAAATTAAGCAATTCTTAAATATTGGATGTAAATATTTCATGTGATATAAATAATAAAGAGTTTGAGGATAAGATGAATAAAAAAGAAGTGATATGTCAAAATCAAAATCAAATGAGGTCAAGAAGACAATAAAAGCAATTTAGTTGAAATCAAGTGAGTGATAAACAGCTGATGTTCACTAAGTAAAAATTGATTTTGATTCTTTCGTTTATTATGTGCAATTAAAAATAATACAATTAAATTTACCACTTAAAAATTATAGATAAAAACAAAAAAGGTCAAATAATATGGTAAAAGTTGGAAGTAATTTATTTTGTATACATAAAATGATTTAAAAATACAATTTTAGAAAAAAAGAGCAGAAGAGAAGAGAGAGGAAAGGATTGTTCCCCCACCATTTTTTTTTATTTTTTGAATTTTAAACTATTAATCTATATGAGTTGATGTACAGTTGCAGCTGATTTTCAATAGATAACTATGGAGAAAAAAAATTAAACAAAGTTAAGAGAATATATAAGTATTGGGTAAAGTTTAAATAAATTTATTTACCTCTATATAAAACTCTCGGGTATCTGGTCGTGGCGTCACCGTCGTCGTCAGGCGCCGTATCTGCAACCATCCAATCCATTCACCTTCTTATTCTTCTTCTTCTTATTCTTCGCCTCTTCCACAATCTTTTGGTACATCAATTAGTTGATCAATTGAAAAGTTATTAATTGGAAAAAGAAGAAAAAGAACGGGTACGTACTTCAATATATATAATACGTATCCACACTTGACCAAATTTTTCTAGTGACATGACTACTCGAATATTTGATGTTTCGACATGGCTTAGCAAACAATACGTTCATGTCCCCCTTCGCCAAATATCTCCAACTTTATTTCAATGTTCACATCAAATGGATAGTGAAAGAAAGAAAAAGTGTGCATGGCTCAATTACTAGTACCATTAACATCTTTCTGCCAGTTCCATATATATATATATATATATATATATATATATATATCAGTCTAAGGCACTAGACCTGCACACTTAGCCTGCTTCATGCACAACTTCGAAATTTTACTTATAATATTATCCAATGCACATTTATTATATGTTGGTGCTGTAAAAATGTAGGGGAGCTCGGAATTGATGTCAATATAATGAATAGGCTTGTGACCGATGGTCAATTGTGTGTACGTAGCTAGCTCCATTACTCCTAGAAGTACGTCTTATTTGACCATGAAAACAATGATATATCCAGCATTTATAGCATATTAACATACATATATACATAAAGAATGACCACGTACGTCTATATACAACACGTCTTAGTTACAATGCGTGCATGTCAAGGAGGAAGCGAATGGATTAAGGGACGTGAAAAGAAAAAAAAATGTAACGAAAAAGTTGACGTGCAATTGAAGTGGCCAAAATTGGGTGTTATGATTTTAGGACCATGATGCATATTGGTCGAATTGGTTGGACCAGGTATATATTTATATATATGGTTGTGACCGGGTCCAAAGGTTACATTTGCATGCATGGCCCGGGGGCAAGTCCAATCAACGTTGTTATCACGGTCCGGCAAAGAGGGAGCACCCACGTCCACCACCCTCACATGACCATATGTTGTGTGTCTATATCTCACTATCATAAATTGATCATTGCATTAATTAATTGGCGACACACATCGAAGTTTCACGCATAAACTTGACATCCCTGTATATATAAGTAAAAAAAGTAATTAATTAATTAAGTTTTGAAGAGATTTGAATTGAATTGAATATTTGAATGTCCCTAATATCAAACTTATAAATATGAATAACATAATTAAGCATTATTAACCACAAGAGCAAAAGAACAAAAGAAGTGGTGAGGAAGAGCCGATGGAGCACGGCATCGGGTTGATGCGACGCAACACATAATCAAACATCCATATCGATCGGAACGGACCACACGAGAATGAATGAATTACATATTTGTCCAAGACATCGATTCCACGTTAGAGATATGCCCATCCAAAGCTTGCTTTTGCCAAGGGAGGACAAATCCAAAATCCCCCTCAATTCAACTTTGATTCATTCATAAGTACAACTAACGAAGACAAACGATGTGGGCTTAACCATAAGGTGACCTGATTTTTGTTTTAGAATCAAAAAGACTTTCTTTTTAAGCTTCATCACTTTACTTCCACCCCAAGATATTGTCACTTACATTTTTAAGGAACGTGCTGCACATATGAAGCACATATTTTAACCCTTGAATTTGACACGATATTTTTGTTTATCTTTATTTAACATTAATTTAATGGTGTAGATGTGCATTACATATATGCATCATAAAAAAATTGTCATTTTCCTCAATTTTAAATTATTAAAATCTTTTGACAATATATCATGATCGATTTCAAACTGTTCTTCCTTTTATTTATCTAATCACCGTCCATTTTACTATATTGAAAAGAAAAGAAATGAAAAATATGTAACACCCAGAAATTTTATGAAATAAAAAAAAGATAAAGTAAGATATGGTAGAATATTATTAGAATTAAGAAAATAATTAGAATCAAAGTTAAATTATTATTCTAATCTTTTAATATTTTTTATTTTACTCAAATTAATTATTAAAGTACTCATAATCACAAGTGAGATATAAAGAATTAAATTAATTTTTACTTAAATTATGCTTAGTAAACCGGAGGTTAAGAGGCAGATGCTCTCACCAAAATTCTCTCTCTCTCTCTCTCTCTCTCTCTCTCTCTCTCTCTCTCTCTCTCTCTCTAAGGACTAAAGGAAGAAGAGACACCTAACTGAGGAACAAAGTTCAAGGAACGCCGAAGAAGGGTAATGCATATATGTAATTAACTAGGAGGATCAACCCTAGAGATTATTATATGCATATGACGATATAATTGTTATAGTTTTATGCCATAAAATAAAGTTATTATATTGTTAACCACCAAAGATGGGAGAGAAAAACTATAGTAACGGACAAAGCGACAACCAACGAATGACTGAATCGTATCCTTAGTGATATGGACCACGTTCGTTAGGTAAGAAACGACAGTGCGTTCGAGCATCGATTGTGTTTCGTAGGAGGACATCAGAACTTCAGAAACGGACCGCATCTCCCCATGACGCGGGTCGTATTCCTCGACATCATCTGAATCAACAATTGGACGAACGCGACACGAACCACATTTGGTCTTCGACGGGGACCATGTTCGACGTTATGGAAATTGACACGTCATACAACACCAGTCGTGTTCCTCGATGACGTCAACACCATGCATGACTTAGGTTGTGTCGTACCTAAATATCGATCGTGTCACCAAAAGTAAATTGAAATTGAATTGAACAAGGGTTTGGTCATCTGGAACTCGGATCGTGCATTACACGACACAGACTGTATTCATTGTCGACATAGGTCGTGTCCTGATGGAGAAAGGTGATTGATTTACTGATAAAGAAAATGGATTGTGTTCGTGTTTAATGTTGGTCGCGTCTAGACGGAAACGAATCCAATTCGGACACGAGACATATTTCTGCTGCCAATAAGGGTTGATTGAGTTGTTCTTATTATATGAAGTATTGATTGATGCATGAAGTATAAAACCTAGTTCCATAGGATCATAATAATAAATATTGCATGTGATTGAATCGGACATGAAAAGGATGAATTGGTTCCAAGTGAAGTGGTCACTTATCGTGAGGGAATTGGGTTCTTTTAGAGACAGTGATACACATGTTCCTTTGAGAATAATTGTAAATGAGTCTCTACTTGTTCAATGGAGTTCATTTAGGAATAAGTGCAAACAAATTCCTACTGGTTCAATCATTAACTGAGTTTTTTTAAAAATACCTTTAAAGGTTCCTACTGATTCAATTGGATTTCATCGAGAATAATTATTTTTATTGTTTAACGGTTTTCTTTAGGGCTAGCCTTAATAGCATCGGAGAAACAAAGCCAATATCCTTCATGATTGTTGACTGTCATAATTTAATAGATAATCATGAATCTTAAATAAATATTAAATTGTACTTGAACCTATTGAACATATAATAATTGGACTTTATTTCATATCAATATAATTGAGGTTCTTGCAATTGAATTGTTACTGAGATTACTACAATTGAAAAGAGATAATAAAAAGATAAAGAGGTAAAGTAAAAGAAATATAGAAACATTGTTCTAAGTTCTCTATCATGTCTTTATATTTTTCTTTCTATTGTATTTTCTTTACATATTGAGCTTTATAGCTCATAGAATATCATTTCTCCTATTTTTAATCCTTCAGATGAGGGAGATAATGATGAATAGATGATGTCACTAGCTATCCATGTGTTTGCGATATGAAAGCTTGCACGTGATATAAGTCTAGCTTGAGTCAATTAAACTGATATTTACTAAGTTTTATTAGATTTACTTTTTTTATTGGACAATGTAAAAGGAATTTATCTTCCAAAATTATTCTACTTTAAAGTTATTACTTATGCATATTGTTAATTAGTCTTTTGATCAAAGTTAAATCAAAGAAGTATTATCGTAATATTTTCAAGTTTATATTATGTTACGTGACGGGGTATGAATTTGGAGACGTTATAAAATATATATATACTTTAAAGATAATAAAAAATATGTGAAGCATATTTTACTTCACACATATGGAGCATCGTTTAATCTTAGAATTATGACTCATATTGAGACACTTGAACCTAATTATTAAAAAATAATTTAATAATAATTAAATTATATTTAAATCTCAATCATGAACTTAAGATCGAGCAAAATACCCTTATCATATTGGGTAAATAAAAAAGTTAATGAATGACGGTGGGTAAAATAAAAACTTTGACAGTCATGATAAATGATCATTTTTCATGCAAAAAACATATTGTTGTTTAGTTTAAATAAATAAGAATAGTTTCGAAGTAGAATTTAGTAAACTTATACTTTAGTTGACAATATGTCAAACGACTATGCAATACCGACTGAGGATAAATTTTTTATCAGTTAGCACTTAGCAATATGTAGGTAGATAATTTTATGTTTTTGGGTGACAAATATCGACTAAAAATGTTCATTCTGGTTAATTACTTTGAAACTAAAACAGTTGTTTGACATGTTAACTTTAATACTACCTATCATGTGGGCTAGTGACATCAGCGTATTATATTATTATCGAAATTTCAACACAGTATAAATTTTTTAATCAGTTGACCTACTCATATATCTCAATTTCTTTTATACTTGTGTCATTAATTGACAACTATAAAAAGAAAACATGCAACCGACACGACCCTCCGTCACCTTATTCTCGAAACATGTCACGCAACCGGACACAACTTTAACACTACTCGAGATTAATTAAGATTTAGGAGTCAACAACGTACCATTTGCACCCACATGATATGGATCGAGTGGGAAAGGTACAAATTAAGCTGCCACTAATCGAGGTCCTTGAAGTCATCATTAATCTAATCTCACATGCCAATTACACTAAACACAGTAGTAAGTGGGGGGGACAAAGCACGAACATTAAGTAACCTTGTGCTTAATTATCAGACAATTATATTATCCACTTTGCACCAAGTCAATGCACCTATACAGTTATGTTACCCCTCATTTAATTACTACATATATATATATATATATATATATATATATTTTATAATTAAGACAAATTGCTTAATCCAG
>LTAE01002123.1:12294-32037 GCA_001647135.1 Pontederia paniculata | reverse complement strand
GCCGGCGGACGACGTCGGCGGGGGAAACGCCAGCGGCTGACGGATAATGTTGCGCAGGGTGGCCTCGTTTGTGGGCCCCGCGAAAGGGGTCCGACCGTAGAGGAGCTCGTACAGGAGGACGCCGTAGGCCCACCAGTCCACGGCACTGCCGTGGGTCCGGCCGGCAGCGACCTCGGGCGCGACGTACTCGTGGGTGCCCACGAAGGAGCACGACCGCGCGGCCACGGGCTCCGCCACGAACAGCCGGCTCGGGACCGCCGAGGGTCGGCGCGCCCTGAACGCCGGTAGGCAGGAGGGGTCGCCGGAAGTACAGCCGACGTAGCCGGTGGAGGCGCCGGAGTCGGGGTTGCTCGGAGAGAGGTTGACGTGTTCCACGGTAGGCGTGGAAGTGGACTCGAGGGAGAGGTCGAAGTCGGAGAGCATGATGTGACCGTCGGAGCGGATGAGGATGTTCTCTGGCTTGAGGTCGCGGTAGACGACGCCGAGCATGTGAAGGTACTCTAAAGCCAACAACACCTCCGCCGCGTAGAATCTGTAGGTAAATGAGATCAAAGTCCGACTCCAAAACAGAGTAAAAGGGAAGGAACAAATGGAAGTTTTCACAAATTAAAAGAGACGTTTTTTTTTTTGCAAGAAACGAAGCTATTGCAGTCTCGTCAGAGCGAGAACTGCAATTTGTTCTCCATCTAAGAAGCAAATTGGAACGCATTCCATGATCAATCCAAACTTATTTTGTGCAAAAACTTGTCAACATTTCGCTGAATTTGAATAAAGATGTGACCTTTACAGGATGAGAAAACGAAGGACGGAGGAAGGTGCCATTTTTAAGAAGAAAAAAAATGTTTTTTTTTCGGGGCATACCTTGTGGCGGCAACGGAGAAGCGGCCACCTGGCTGGCGGTGGCGGAGAGTGTGGAGATCGCCGCCGCCGCAGTACTCCATGACGACGCAGGAGTAGTGAGGCGCGGCGTCGAAGTCGGCGTAGAGCGTAGGGAGAAAAGGGTGGTTGAGCGCCCTGAGGATCCTTTTTTCCGTCGCCGCCCTCTCCAACTTCTTCTTCACAGCGAGCGCGCGTTTGTCCACAATCTTCATCGCGTACACGTATTCGGAAGCCCCCGGGACGCAAGCGCCGCTTGACTCCTCCCGGAGCCGGCACAGGTAAACGGTGCCAATGTCGCCGCTCCCAATCCGGCGGATCAGCTTGAAGTCCCGGTGTCCGGCATTAGGCGGCATCCTCCCGGCGCCGGAGCGACTTCGGGACCCAAACGCCAGGTCGGACGAAAGGCAAGGTTTGGAAGGAACGCCCACTGGGGAACCGGCGGGTAGTCCGCGATCGTTGGGCTGCTCAAGCGCAGGCACCGCAGCCGCTGCGTCGAAGGAAAGGCGAGAGAAGCTGCTGCATCGGACGTCTTCACAGCTCCCGTCTCTGCTGCTCATCGAGCTCTGGCTCGAGTTCAGCACCTCCGAGCCGATCTCTCCGTCGGAATCCGGCATCAAATCCATCGTCTGTATCCGCAGCCTTCACAAAACTCCTGCAACTAACTCTTCTGCACAACGCCTAATATACTAGTAAGGCAACTCAACGGCAAGCCAAAAGGCGACCTTTCGAGTTCAAAAATTGTTTCCACAACCAGAACAGGAGAGTAAAGGAAGAGCACAGGGAAACCCCGAAAAGAGGGATCTTTTTGGAACCTTCTCCGGAATCAGACAAGAAACGCGAACAATTGCAGACAAGAAGCCATTTTTGTCAACCTATGAGGATGATTCTGTTAGCAGACAACAAAATCTGAGACCAGTAAAAAGACACAGCAACAGCAACAGCAGCTGTCTGTTCTATTGACCTGATGCTCCAGGATTAAACAGTGGCAACAATTGGAAGAAAACAGAACAAGAAAACGAACAAGGTAGAAGGAGAAGGAGAGAAGGCCACAGAAGAATAACTCAAGAACACCTCGCCGGCTTCTTAGCACGCAGTTGGCTTTGAACAGAGGCAAAGGGAAAAGGAAGGAGTCAAAGAAGAAAGCTTTCGATCTCTTTAGCTCAGAAGCACGCCTGAAGTGAAAGGTGAGTTAGGTCGGTGGGAATTCTTGGAGAACGCCAAGGTCGTTCAACCTCCATTAAAGGACCTTCGATGCTCTCTCTCTCTCTCTCTCTCTCTCTCTCTCTCTCTCTCTCTCTCTCTATTCTTTCTCTGTCTGCTCCTTTAACTCACTGGATGTCATAAAGCCTACAGCCTTCTTTTGTTTGGAGTCGACGACGGCTTAAATATTTATACATCCACAGCAAAGAACCAAACACGCGGTTGCTTCCGGTAATATATTTATTTATGGAAACCATTTAATTCTCTCTCCAAAAAAATATATACTTTTTAAATAATAATAATAATGATAGAGCTCTTATATATTAACTATGGTTAGTGTAACCGAAGTAAGATTTGAACGGCTAGTTCGGCACGTGGCTCGCTGCCAGACACGTGCGGGACTCGAAGTGTCCGCGGTGTTCTTGCTGCTAAAAATGTGACGTCGCACGCTGGCAGTGGCAGAATCGTGAATCGGACGCACAGACAAGGGCATATGATTAAATACGAATAACCTGCACGGTGGAAATAGAAGGAAGCGTGTGACAACCTCGTGAGAAGCGCAGGGGTAAAATGGGAACCTTGAAATTTATATACTTGTTTTTGGCTTGCTTTTATTATCTTTTTAATTTGTGAAAATTGGACTTTTATATTTGATAATAAAAATTAGCTGAGAAAATATAAGATGTTTGTTTATTTTGCATCTCATCTTTGAATAGAAATTATGTAATATATTTTTTACAAAATAACATTAATGAAAACTGGTTTTTTAGATTTTTTTTAAGATTTTCTTAAAAAAGAAAATGCATTTTAGTTTTCATTTTTTTTCTTTAACAAACTGTTGATAATGCATTTAATATTAATTTATATGATATTAGTGCAATACAATCTCTTTAATAATTGAGATGATGAAATCATCAACCCATATTGAGAAAAATCTAATAAAAAAGAATTTTGAGGTCAAGGTGATCTTTCACCAAAAAAGATAACAGTGATATGTATGAAAATATTTTTCACACACATAATTTTTTATAATCAAAGGTATACATATGTTATCAATCATGCCTTGGTTGATCGATCAGGGATACATATGAACCACAATTAGTTCAGAGTTCGTACAAGATACTTTTTTTGCTTCTTCAATTTTTGGTTTCATGTATCTTCGATTATGCCAAAAAGAAAAGTTATATTTGACGGGCGCATTATTATTACAAAACTTAAAAATATTAAAGTATATTCTATATAGTTTAATTAAAAATTATAAAATAACATTTTTGTATTCTTTAATTTGTGGACCACCTTTAATTTATGAATTTGTTCTTTACAATAATTATTATAAATAATTAAAATACGACCAGTGTTCCTTGACTCCTGATGACATGAAGTGTGTTTAATTAATTATCATCTGCTTTTGCAACCATAAGGTTATGACCAGTGAAATTTCATTGATGACATGATGCTAACTCATGCTTCACGGCCATTAAATTGTGTAACTCTTTCTGAACTTAAAATAAGGACCCAAAATGTCTCATACCAACCACATCATCAATGTGCTCCAACTTCTTTGCTGTGCCCCCTTCATATGCATATGCCTCAACACCTGAGAGACATGAAGGCCAGGGCATGCTTTGATGAAATTAAGCTGGTCAAGATGAATTACCAGGAGACTGCATATTGAAACAAGTGCATTAAAAAGGTACAACAATGAAAAGGACATGAAAGAAAACTTTGTTTCAAATGGAGACAAACTTTCTTAATTCCATGGCCCATATCAATGCCCTGAAAATTAAACACAATCATTGGTGATTTTTTTTTATGTGAATCCTAACAATCAAGACATTCAATCAGTTAAAACCGATTTCATTCCATACCAACAAATTATAGTTAGCATATCATTTACTTTACATAATATATTGGAGGAAAATGAGAGGATATAAATTCCATAGAATCACAAGTATGATTTTGTTTTATTAATTAACTCATACGTTTAATCTTCTTTGTGTGCTTCAGATTGTATGTAGTATGTGCTTCACATATTAATTAATCTCTTTCCACAATAATTCAGGTTATATATAATTATTATTTAATTACTTCCTTTTCAAGCCCCATATCATAATCTAGAAGCACATCTCCAAAATTTATGGACAAGGCAATGCATGCCTAATAACTTACATCATTCAATGCAACAACATCATACATATATCGTTTGGTTTACATAAAGTTTATTGTATGGGAATTATTAATTGTTAACCATGCATATATATAATGTAATTAATTAAAGTGTGACCCATGACCATGTGCGGCGACATGCCGTATTTTTAGTCGGAGGAACAACCGACCCAGTTATACGGAAAGGGGTCCATGCATGCACACAAGTGGAATTAAGAAACCAAATTAATAACTGAGATATCATATCATATTGTCATATAATAATTCTCTTTAATTAATTTTCTACTGATTGAACTTTATAATATACATTAGAAATATGTATAAATTCACGTGAGATGAGGAGAAGAGAAGGGACAATGAGGTATGTGGAAGGCAACCTTTGTCTCGGCAAATACCAGCCGAAGTCACACCAAGTGGAACCATTGCCTCCATGAAGCTTAATTGTAATATATATTCTTCAAGAGTACATACGCAGAGGACGGATGCAAACAAGTCATTTAATTATGAAGATGCTTGTTTTGTTGGTATGCTCAAAGACAAGGTGAGAGCTCCCCCATGATGGCCTGTTACCAGATTGGAAGTTAAATGAACAAATGGGATCTCATAAAATAATAATTGTACATATGACAGTCAGAACCAGTGTATGTCTATTGTAATCCATCAATGAGAGTTGATCATAATGCAAGCAATATATTTTATAATTTCCTTTTCAATGAAGCTTTGAGTTCTATTTAAGTTTCATCTGCTATAACTAAGCATGTCAATGGACGACTTAAATTAGTCAGCAGTGATCGATGTTCCGAAATATTAAGCTTTTGGAAAAAATTAAATGGATGTATATTAATTCATGAAGCTTTCTATATGATCCTTTTCTTTTCATGTCACTTCATTATTCTTTAATCCTTGTCCCTTGATAAAAGTAGGGAAAAATAAACTATTTGATCAGTAGCCTATTTCTAATTTGTATCTTATATATGTTTAAAATGGAAAAAAAAAAATCAAATTCGGGTTTAATGAAACGTAGCTATTTTTAGGGGAGTTACTATATTTCATATCTTTTGTGGATGAACATTTTGGGCACAAGTTAAGCTTCTAGTTCAAGAAATATGGTAGGATGATCATCTTTAAACTTTTCCCATATGGGACATGCATGGGATATATCGTGACGCATGTTGTTTGCAATTAAGTAAGACTAATTAAGATAAGAAACATCTTTGCATGTTTAACTTAATTGGTTAGCGAATTAAATTGAGGAGATTTCAAGTCCAAATCATCAATCGAGTTGTCATTCTCGTTAAAAGATATTTTAGTCATAATGCATTAATCAAACAATACTAGATTTATGAATACCAGGATCTGGATTGAAATAAAAGTTGTAACTAGGAACCTTAAGATATCATTTGAACGGCTACTTTACGTCGATATTAATTAGCTACTATGCTATGAGAGATGTTGTGGATTTCTAGCTATATACGTGCACACGCGTTTCCTTGCATTACATAAACCAAGATCATAGTCACATTCATACGTCATTGCCTTACTCATCTATCAAATCAGATAGCATGTAACATGGCATGTCAGTTCAGGCATTTATATATGTATATGTGGCTTATTATTATACATGTAATTAAAGTAAAATACAAATCCATGGAGATACCTGAAACATCAAATTACTTAATCGATAACTCAATCGACAAACTCTTAGAATGACATATATGCATGGATTCTTATGTACTGCATGTCCATGGCCTGTTAAGTTATCAGCTGGTGCTTGTTTAAGTCACAGCCACTGAACTGAGCTCCAGAGATGGAAAGCAAATGATCATATGCATGATAAGATAATTATAATAGTACATGATGACATATTCATGCATGGTGCCGTTGGAAACAATCTGCATGCAAGCTCGTTGTACACATAGAATTGCATGATATCGTACTAATCAATCATGAGGACAAGTAAGATGACAGTGAAGGAGGGAAGGAAGGAAAGAAGAAGAAGGCAGGGTTTAAAGTTTAGACAGAGGAAAGCAAGAAGAAAGGACAGGCACACAACCAATGTTGATGGGGGAGACGGTGTTGTCTACACCATCTGTGTGTTCACCTCTCATCCTTGGCACTCCACTTCTTCTTCTCCTCCTCCTCCTTATTAGTAGCAAGACAACATCAGTTGATAAAGATGGGACAGATCTGAAGAGAATCTACAGGCCACCCTGTCGGCTGATCCCTCTTGCGCTGCTTTGGAGAAGAACAGCAGCTGTGGGCATTAATTTTTGTAATCAAACAATCATACATGAATGCATGCATGCATGCATGCATGCAGATGAAGAAGAGCCACCCACTGGTCCATTACTGTTTGTCTGTAGACGACATCATGCAGATCTGTGGCTCGAAATTTTTCACTGCATGCTGCGTACAAAAGATTTTGAATCAAAGCCTACTGCTTTATTCGATACTTCCATGCCTTCTTTGAAAGGATTTCGTTAATGTCATTCATCAAATTCTAATTCTAATGTCATTTTATCGTTACTTTTTATAATATTTTATATATTATAAAAAAGTTGTCACTAAAGACAAAGAATGAAATAGTCTAACAAAAAGTGGTCTTAAGAATTTTGGAGTAACAATAAAGATACCTTTTCGAAATAATAGTTGAACAGCGGCGCGGCAAGGAGAAATATATATTCCGAAGCTATTAAGTTTGTCAAATTAATTGAATCAAAAGATTCTGTGATATGGATGAAAAAAGAAAAAAAAAGAAATAAATTATTTACATTGGCCGTCGAGGAATTTATAGTTTCTCGTTTTTCCGAAATATTATAATTTACAATTAAGAAAAAGAAATGCATGAAGTGATTTGGTTCCATATATAAAGCGTGATTGAAATTAAGGCAATTTAAGTTACATCTCTCCATATATATGAAGCGTAGTTCAATTTTAATTTATGATTGAGATTGAAGTGCAATTTAAGTACTGATGAGTTATTTTCTAATAATTTAAAAGATGCCTCAATGTTACTCACAAATTTAAAATTGGATAAATATTTGTGAAGCAAAATCTGCTTCTGTTGCCCTCTTTATAATTACATATATGTATATATATGATAATTCTCCGAGAGTTTATAATCTAAAAGGGATTTGAGAGTCTCCGGTACTTTGGAAAAAAGGGGAAGAAGATAGCAAGCAACGAAAGGTTTCAAATTCCAACGTCGTGATAGGGATCGACTTTGATTGATCACTCTTATTAATTAAAGTCCTCAAATCTCTTTTGTTTTGTTTATTTTGTCTAATTAATTATTGGTAGTGAGATGCTTTTTCTTTTTACCCTTCTTTTTAAAAACAAAACATAAATAAATAAAACTTTTGACAAAGGGACCTCTCTCTCTCTCTATCTATACATGGGACATAGAGAAAGCGACGAAGAGTGGCAGTCAAAACGGCAGAGTTCTCCGGTGGTGGCCCCTTGCCGGAGTCGGTACGGACAATTTTTCAAGTCACTATCCAAAACGCTCGGCTTTTCCCCCCAAATGATACTTTCCTTTCTCCTTTTACTTTAGGACAAAAGTTAGTAGCAAGCATTTGGCATATTCCATTTCAATCGACCAGGAGACAACATATACACATGATTTTGTGATAACAGGTCAAAAAGGATTATGGACTGCACCAATAATTGACATTATTTATTTATCAATTGCAACTGGAAAGAGGACCACTTATATTGGGGATAAGGGGGCGATGATGTTAGTACTTTTTTTCTCTTGTAAAGAAAACAATTCCACAAGTAGATAGATCTAAATGAGTTTTGGGATCTTTGCCGGAACGCCGACCCTCAGCGGCGCAACTTATGGAGAAGTACAAGATGAGGCGGAGGGAGTGATATGGTTCACCAGTGGCAGGAGTTTGGGAAGAGATGGCAGCTCTGCCATGAGTGTTTGGGGTTGAAGTAAAGAATGGTGAATGAAAAAATAAAAAAGAAAGAGTAGAACAGGGCCGTCCGGATCTAATATTAATCCAACAGCCCATGTCGTCAAGGCCCACAAGCTCGATGGGCATTAGTGTCCAACGAGTTCCCTTTCCCCTTTTATATTTAGATCCAATGTCACAAAATAATACCTTTTTCTTTAACTGTACTATTATTTCACAGCCCCTTAACCTTGTCTGTTGTAAGTGTGGCCTAATCGGTCAATAAATCATGCTAAACTTTAATTATTTGAAAAATGTTCACAATATTTTAATAATTTGACAAATAATCACTTGTTTCCAGAAACAATAAGTGAAGAGACAAATTTAATGGAAGATGGATTACACTATTTGTGCCGCAAGATTCCAGTCCTGGTCCATTAACACAAGATTCTCATGTCAGGCCATAATTATGTAGATACGGTTACATAAGTCAGCTCCAACTTTACAGCAGTGATATCATTCAATTTACCTACTGCTCCAAGCACATATCAAAATCTCAAAGCTCTCTTAATCAAATCTCTTTTGTAAGTCGATATCTTCCCCAGATGCTGTCCTGGAAATTTTTACCCCAACATAATCAGTATCAAATAAGGCATTAATCATTCTCCATAAGCAAGTATGAAAAGAGGCTTGTTGTGAGGCACAAAAAAATTTGATGTCCTACATCATGCGAGAGCTCAATCCCTTGAAGAAGGTTGAAGAAATGTTCAACTTGTCATAACCCCATAAAAGTAATATTGTGAATCCATGCCCCAAAGATGGATCCAAAATAACCAAAAGAAAAAAAGATAGGCTTTATATTTGCCTTTAAATGTCCTTGTGGTATACCATGGATGAATAATTATCTAGCATGACAACAGGACTTGTGTGCGAGTGTCAGTAGTTAATTTGTTTATACTTGCTTTGTTCAAACCAATATCGATATACTCGGTTCAACTGGACTAAACCTCAATGAACAGATTTAAACATTGATATACTTTTTGAAGAAGAGATTTAACATAAATCTTAACAGCAACAAGGATATAGAACAAGTGCATATACAATTTGGTTACGAATTCAATTGCATATAATTAATGCAGAAAATGAAGGCTCTGACTAGGTGGTGGGTGCAGACATGACATAGAAATTGGAGGATTGTAAATAAGTATGCATATCTAATGACATGAAAAGGAAAAAATGGGAAATTAACAGGAAAAATAATGATTTGACTGCTGGCTGTGGAAAGCATAATTTACCGAGATACTTTAAGAGTTTTGTTAGATTTCACAAAGAGCTCTCCTTCATTCTGATTTTTATCACAAGGGCAAATATGATATGGTGGGGGATATTATTTTCAACATGAAAGCATGTGCTAGGAAATTACAAAAAGGCCCACAAAACACAAATAAAGTCCGTCAGTGGATTTAAGAGAATATGCAGTCAAAGACCAAAAAGAAGAGAAATAATTAAGAACACACTAAATAAACTAATAAGTTTTAGGTAAAACATATGATAGAATTTTATGTACCTTAATTAAGATGAATAGGGATCTCAGTGCTTTCCCTGCCTTCTACTCACAGAATGTCGAGTCAAAAGCTTCTGGCTAGGAGATACATGGTCATCCTGAACACATAAATCACAAAAAACTCAGGGGTACTTGCAGATGTGCATCTTACAAAAGAAATTAGATATGATATAGAGTTATGCTATGATAAGGAATCAATTTTGCATATAAAATAAAATGTTTTTTAGAAGATAAAATAAAATAATATTTGATCGATTTATTGGTTATACTCTCAATAACAGTGCTTTCCGTGCCTTTTATTCACAGAATGTTGGGTCAAAAGCTTTAGCTAGAGATACATGGTCATCCTGAGCACATGGATCACACGGAATCAGTGAATTTTTAAAACTAATATATTTTTTTACTGCAGTTGCAATTATCTAGAACGAGTCAGTTTTACCATTGTTGTTTGAACCGGACCGGACCGGCCAGTTCGACCGGTTCGACCGTCGACCGGGCCCTAATCCGGTCCTGGGTCGATGGAAAAACCGGATAACTCATTAGGCCGGATGGAACCGGTCAAAAACCGGAAAAATAGAGGTCGAACCGGTTATTTGATGAACCGGCCGGTTCAATTGCATATTAAAAAAAAAGAAAAATCTGGGTTTGAGTGTGGGAGAGTGGGCTTTAGAAAAAATAGGGAAGTGGGCTTTGAAAGTATTTGGGCTATGAAAATAGGCCTTTTAAACTTAATTTGTTTTTTTTCTTTTTCTTTTTCTTTTTAATTATAAAGGAATTATTTAGTTAACATTTGTATTTGAAAAAATAATTATTTAAGATATATTTTATTAATATATTTTATATCAAATAAAATTTTAATTGATTATAAATAATATGATTTAAAAGTAAATTTATTTTTTCATATTTAATCACATTATTTGTGATTCTTTTTTAAATTTTAAACTATATTTAAATTTAATATTTTTAATAGTATTCGGTTCGACCATCCGGTTTAACCGGTCCGACCTGACCCGGAAGCTTTTCCGGGTCGACGTCCGGTTCGGTTCTGACAACATTGAATTTTACAAAAGAGATTTTTGCATGAAAAAGAGTCCATTTCGGATATAGGACAAAATAAAGGTAACCTAAATAACAATAGCTTGTCCCACATGACAGCCTTTGTAACATTCTCTTCACTTTCTTTTCTTTGACAATCATTTCTAAACAAAAAGCTTCATTCATACTTCTTTAAAGAAGAGTTTGAACTTGACCAATTAAAATCCATTAACAATGCAGTAGGTGAAGTTTTTAGTGTTCCAGGTTCTTAACGATACGTGTCTGAAGAATACCAGTGGACCTCAAAAGGAATTCACTGTTGGCTAATGATCATATGGTGCATTAGGTTCAGAAGGGATCTCAGATATTTGCCAACATAAGTCTAAATAAGTCCTTGTACTGAAAACTAAGCCAAATAATATTTACCTTATACAGAGAAGCTGCAGATTCAGACCGCATTATTTGATTGGGAACATGACCAAGGGATTGGAAGGTGTCCAAGGCATCCAAAGTAAGCTCCCAACCGCAGTGGGCTTCAAAACTGTCCACACTTGAAGCAACATCATTATTGCTACCGGCAGCAGCGACATTTCTATTTACCCATGGGCAGTAACTGTAGTGATGCTTAATAGGATCAAATTCTCCAACTTCCTCTACATATTCATTTTCTCCATTTGCATTGCCTGTAAGAGGGATAGATATCTTGATATAGATGCCAATAAAGACTGTAAAAGGATAAGCCACATGAACTCTTGCCAGTAGTATGGCAAGAACAAACCCATCAAAATAGCAGTAGTCTCCAAAATGCAATGAAAATACTAACAAATGCCAACCACGAATGCAGGTCCATCGCTATTTCCTATTACTGCTCTCATTAGTATAATAAGACATGAGTTAACATCATTTTTTATTGCTCAAATCAAGTTGGTGCAAAAATATTAATGCATTATGAAAGTGAAGAGTTTACAGCCGCACTGTGTTGTGATGCTAACAAGACTTTTAATAGCATCCAGTATACAGAGAAAACATGATACATGTTGTCAAATCGGAAGATTCAAGGCTAATGGTTCGTTTGGCTTTAGAAGATATATTTTATTTTCATTTGCTTTCTTCAATTTCAATTTTTAAAACTAACTTTTACATTCACTCTTTTTGCATTTTAGAAAATAAAAAAAAGAGAATATATTTGTTTCAAATTTCCACTTCTGTTTTTTGTTTTTTAGGAATCTAAAATAAGAAAATGTGTTTAATTTTGTAAAAAAGAGGAAAAAATAGGATAGATATGATAGAAAGGAAAGGCAAAGAAGAAATGGAGAGAAAAGAGACAAGAATTATGAAAGAGAAAAGGTAAGAGAAGATAAGGATAAAAAAGGAAAAGAGAAAGAAAGAATAAAAAGGAAGAAAGCATAGAGGAAAAAAACAAATAAAAGAACATGAGGAAATAAGATGAGAGAAAAAAAAAAACAGGAAAAGGAAACAGAGGAAAGAGAAATAAAGAAAAGAAGAATGAGGGAAAAAGAGAAAAGTAGAGGAAGAGAGAAAATAGGAAAGAATAGAGAAGGGGAGAGAAGTAGAAAAGAATTGTAATAATATTTTTCACGATATGGTATTTTATTAAACATGCTAAAGAATAAAAAGCCTAAAATATATATAACATATTTCAAAATTGCTACCACTTTATTAATCAGAAACAAAAAAGAAGACACATTCTTTATTTCTTTGTTTTCTTAAAATTTTCAATAAATTATATTCCCATTTTGTTTCTGCTTCATTTTGAAGAAAACAAAAAAATGAAAAAAAAAACACTCAAACGAAAGAGGCATAAGTCACTCATATATTTCTTTCCTACATTAATCTAGATGGGCTGACTGAGGCAAAAAAGGAATTCATAAGGAAATGAAAAGACAGCATCAAAAAGGCGATCAAGCTAATTCACTAGAAACTATAGAAGCAAGCAAACAAAAATATTTTGCGAATTTGCAAAGACAATAATACAAAAGTGTACCCAAAACGTCCACAGGAGACCCAAGAAAAGGTTAGACCATTAAGACACTAAGGAACACATTAGTAAGATATAAATATCAAGAGTGAATTAATACGAAATATTGAGGAAATAAAACACACGCAGAAAAAGAAGACTGGAATACCTACCTATTCCATTCCCTGCCTTGCCCTTCTGTGTTACCTCTTCCTTTGATGCTTCATAGGTTGAGCAAATTACTGCATTGCAAGAAAGTGAAGGATGGACGCTGCTATCATGACCCAAAGCATGACTAACCTTCTCGCCACTTTCCATTGAATCAGCTTTTGTTGAGCCATAAACTTTTGAACCACTATCAGCCCTTCCAACAGAACGGGACATCATTTCTTGACTTTCACCATTAGGATCAGCTCTGTTACCTTCTGGGACAAACTCATCCATAACTCCTGGTCCTGGAGCTGATTCACCAGTTTGGCCAACATTCTCAGTGACTTCAGCAACTGGCTCTGCATCACCTACGACACTGTCAGCTCTATGCACAGATGCATCAACCCCATGAATTTCAGCTTCATGACTAGCACCCATGCCAACACTTCCTCCACTAACTCCTAAGCTAAACCTATCCCTGGCATAACCTGTGACAGTTTCTGCATTAACTAGCTCTTCTCCATCATTGGTGCTGCTACCTCCCATTTCTCTAGCAACACTTCCCCCAGCAGGTTGCACGTAAGTACTTTGTTGTGCTTGGTTACTGAAATTGGAATCTAGTGCATCATTCATGTCTAGGTTCCTGGGTATACTTGGAGATGGAAAACTAATATCACCTACATCTCCTGGATAATTTTCAACACTTTCCATAGAATCTTCCTCTGGACTACAGATTGTGTCCATTGCAATCACAGAGGATGCCCTTGCAGAATCTCTCGTCGATGGAAAACCAACTCCTACACCACTTTCTTCTTTAAAGGAATCAACCCTATTGACATCAATATCTATGTCAAAAAATAAATTACGGCTAGGACCAGCACCAGAGGAATCCATCCGCCGTGATGTAGGGTAGCAGTCAAATATATCAAAGCCACGAGCGCGTTTGCATGGACCATCTGAATCCTGAGTACCGTCGTCAATTTCATCTGCATCACGGTCAATGACTGTTCCTTCTATGCTATCAGCACGCTGAATCCGGTCATGTGGCCTATCGACAGTGCTCCCACCTTCCTCCAAACTGCGCTTTCTAGTGCTTGGACCCCGCGATTCATATGAAGCTGCCCGATCACCAACCTCACTTCCAGTAGGCTGGCCAATAATTAAATCTCTCCCCATTCCCCCATTGTCGAAATGTTCAGATGCTGCTGGTATTGCAGACTGTATCGATGGCAACCCTCCAGCCATCGTAAGATTCAAGTCTACACCAGCATTTGACTGTGCCCTCCCATCTTCATTTGTTGCTGCTTCATCACGGCCCTCCATCTGTTCCTTCTCTGTTACCTCTGCGGCAACACATCCATTGATTCCACTGGCAGCACTGACTCCACGTGTAGTTGGCAACTTTTTGCCAGCATCAGGTGCATCAATGCTGTTGTGCCCAAACCGAGCAGGACGTGTTACACTCCTGAAATCCCAAATTCTGACAGTAGCTCCACATAAGCTGCAATCCAGTAAAGGACATCGCATACTGCTCCTCGTTTCTTCTACAGGGGATTTTCCTTTGCCTTTATCCTTTCCAGAAACAGAGAATTTGCTCTTACTAGGTCCGTGAAAGTCGGATTGATCATATTCATCTTTAGTAGGGACAATTGAGTATGCATTCTTAGCAGATTCAGCTGAATTTTCTTCACAATCTTGAACATTTGGAAGCCATCTAGGCTCCCAACCACAAAGGCTTATAAGTTTCTGCGCCTATTCAATTTCAATAAAGAAAAACAGAAGTCAGTGAAAGAGGATGTACCTGACAATTGAAATGGCAAACTCATAAAATCAGCAATAATCAAGGTAGAACATACATAATCATAATTACAAAAGGGATGCTCTCGAGAAATTTTTGTTCCTGGTGTGCTGTCTGCTTTAAATAGTTCACCAGAATAATGTGTCTGAGAAAGAAGGTGATCAATTTCTGTGCTCCTTGTAAGCTTCATAGTCTCAACAGCTGATGAAGCTATCACTGGGAGCGAGAGAAACTGCAGGAGACCATCCCAGCGATCTTTGTAACCTCCAATGAGTGCTGATGCAAGATTTGGAGGAAATTGTACCAAACTGTCAACACAGCAGTTGCCTTTCCAAGGACAATCAACTTTATGACCTGCATCAAGCTGCTCCACAAATGCTTCCACAGCTTGATCAACTAGAAAACACACAATGGATTAATTATAAGAAAAAAAAACTATATATTGAAATGTTTGTTAACGACAGGACAGTACTATGGGGCACAGATCCATATTGGCTTCTAAGATATTCATCGTAATATAAGTAAAATATCTAAGAAACTCAATTCAGGTCACTTAGTTCTGAAGAATTATACACCACAACCTTAAATGAAGAAAAGACTTAGTTAGCTTTTTTTCCTAACTCTAGCTCCATCCTTGAGTAACATATACAACAGAAAGACTATGAATTTGTCAAGAGCCCATGAATAACTACAAGAAATAGCAGAATTCTGATACATTAAAGTAACAAAACAAAAACCATGTCTACACCAATTTAGTCTCAATTTTATGACCTTACATAATTCTGAAAATATTGGTACACAGGACCACAATAAGCAGGAGAAGAGGGGTGAAAATTCAGATAAGTACGTAGCTAGTAAAATGTGCTACATACTGTTACTAACAAATGATAATACCTTCAGCAGGTTTACTTGTTGCTAGTGAAGAAAAAGTCAGATGTGAGCCACAAGACACGCATTCAATAATGTCTTTGTCAATGTTCATCCAGCCATGACGTGCACAGGACAAAGAACTCGCTCCCTACAGGTTTTAACATCCTGAAATTTCTTAGATCATTGAAGAACAAAAGCCTTAAATAGGAAACAACTTTAGTAGAAAAAGATAAATGATTAATTTGAGCAAACTAGAAACGATAGAACATGAAGCTGTTTACAATTTTTTTGTTCACAACTTGCTTCACACATGTTTTGACATTCTGAGAACTCTAAGATCAATGGAGAGCAAAACCAGAATAGCAAACATCTTGAAATTCTAGTAGAAAAAGATGTATGATTAATTCATTTGAGCAAACTAGAAACAACACAATATGACGCTGTCTACTAATCTTTTGTTCCCAACTTGCTCCTGCAGGTTTTAACATCCTGAAAACTCCAAGATCAATAATGAACAAAACCAGAAGAGTAAACATGCTGAATTTTTTATAGAAAAATAGACAGCCTAATCCATTAAAGTAAGCTAGAAACAACAGAAGATGATGATGTTTACAAATCTTTTGCTCACAGGACTGATACATTATTTAAAAAGATCTATCATCTGTTAAAATGATCTATGGAAGTATCCATAAAACATTAAGTATATATGAAATTTCATGTAATTTTTTTTATCATTAATGTCATGTAAAATTTAACATAGCAAACAGTACGAAGATAACACATCTGAAATCAGTAAACATCATGGGGAAGATGCTCAAAAGCATCTGAATACTGTTTTCAATTCAAAAGGAACAAATAAATGCAGTTTTCCATTATAAGTAAGAATATATAGGAGCAGTAGAGTGCCCTATTGTCAATAAATCAATCATTTGTTTAAGGGTTCAATGTAGGTGCTCCCTAGTTAACTAGGGAGCACCATGCTACCTACATCATCAACCGTAGGATGTTAAATCTAGGGTGGATATTAAATTTTCTCTCTCCTACTTTTTTTCTCTCTCCTAAATCAAGTCACCATAGATTAGAGATCCTACGGTTAAAACAGTAGGTAGCACGGTGCTCCCTACTTAAGTAGGGAGCACCTCCATTTTTTCCTTTGTTTAATCTTCATGAAAAGAAAATGAACCCATTTATAATTGAGAAGCATGCTAGCCATCAATCAGAAGTACAAAAGTACTTTGAACAACATGGATAAATATTTAACCCGAACTTTTTCACAGTATTCTTCTTCAACTTTATGTTTGTGATCAATGTTTAGGATGTGTGACAAAACTATTGGTAGAAAAGTGTTATTCTATTTCCGTTTTACAAGATCAATGCTTAGGATATGTGACAAAACTATTGGCAGAAAAGTGTTATTCTATTTCCATGATATGTAAAACGGCACATCAAAAATGAAGTTGGACAATGAAATTTCCAAAATAAAGTATGCTACAAAATATAGACATGATAAAAACCAGAATTACAACTACAAGAAACCCAAAAAAATGGTTACGATATATAGATAGGAATAAATGGATGAATAACCTTTGGCTTGGCAGACCAATTTGAAGGCTTGAATGTGGCTAACCGCCTAAGTAGATCCCCTCTTTCCCATGGTCTGCATGTGGATTCGGAGGATCCAAGAGTAGAGCCACCAGCATTTGTGCTCAAAGAAGCCTGGAGTGGTTGGTGAAAAGAAGATGCTTTCGAACCCTGTGTACTTCCAAGCCAATCTATACTGGCTACATTTGTTGGAGCAGCAGGTGAAGATGCCCCAGCAGAACTGAGAAGCAATACTATATCAGTTAAATATGACCATGAAGAAACTCTAGATAATTCAAATACAGATGTGGTTTGCTTCAAACAGGGGAGTGACCAGGAACTAGGACATATAGTGCTAATCTTGTTTGACCAAGTTAACAAATTCAAAAGCTAGCTTAAATATAGGAAATAAATGGTCGCAAACAGAAGGAAAAAACAAGCACTGTAGCAGAATCATCATGACAGTTAAAACGTATTTGGCAAGAGATAGTTTTCTTATTTCGACGGAAGACAAAAATACTTATACTAAGCAGCATGTCTTCTGCTTGAAGCTCTATCTACATTTGGGATATCTTACATTAATCAAACGAAAACAACTGAACCTTTTTGGACTAATCAACATCAATAAAGCAGGCAACTTGCTGGTTGCACATCCAAATTACAAATTATACTTTCCATAGGCAGCTCCTTGAAATAGAAATAGAAAGATTTGAATTAAGGCATGTTGATTTCAAAATGAAAACCTTCAGAGTAGACCAAAGAGTGCAATTAAATTTTCCCACAACTAACAGAAGAATTATGAATATAACCATCAACATCATAAATAATTATGGCTATGACAAAAAGAACATTAAAGATAAATAATTTTAGACTAAATAACAAAACAACAGCATTGTACTTCTTAGATTCCATGTAGCCACAAAATTTAACTCAGCAATATATATCCAGTTTCAAATAATTTCAAAGTCCCCACCCTACACATAGCTGCCAGTCAAAACTAACTTAGACACTGTTGCTTCAATAACTAGCGTCTAAGGATTAAGATCTGCTAAATTTCTAGACATGGGATGACTGATGACCAATGGCAACACCAAGAAGATTAATCATTCAGCAACATGATTCCAATAGAAGCAGCGTGTCAGTTTAGCCCAGCTTAATTCCCAATCAACTCTAGACAAAAACTTCAAATTCAAAAAAAAAATTGCACTTCCACCAATTTGAAATACAGAAGAGCTCTCAAAACGGCAACTTTCAAGGCAATTAATGACAGTAGAAGGCATCAAACAGTATGCAGCATGAACGCACTCTGTTTCCGCCACCACATTAGCCCAATTTTAGTAAAACCAACTCAAAAAGGTCAGGGTTTTGCATTCTCATCCGGAAACCCCGACGGCTCCCAAGCTCAGCTGAAAGCGATCCAGATGCATACAAATCTAGGGTTTAAAGGCCAAAAACCGCTCAAGTTTGGATATTTCCACACGCACAGATATCATTGAAGACGTGAAGCCACATTAACCGCAAGGGGAAGGTGAATTAAACAGAAACCGTCCCAAAATCGAACACAAAACCCTAAAGAGCATGAGAAAAGGGGTAGAAACAGGGTCCGGCGAGATTCCACTACCTGGCGGCCGGAGTCGGAGGCGGAGAAGAAGACCTCCCGATCACCATTGCCTCCGCCGTCCCAGAGCTCCTCACCTCCTCCCTCATCCCGTCGCCCTCGCTCTTCCTGCTCGCTGTCGCAATTGGACGGGAAAAAAATTAACCCCTCGAAAAGCTCGTCGCAGGTGCCCTTTTATATGAAAGAAACGTGCGCCTACAGATACTCGCGCTCGCTAAAATGCGCCGTTGATTCCAGTTCCTGATACAGCCGTCGGATCAAACATAAACGTAAATCTAAGCCGTTCGTATTTATTCGCATATCTCGAACGGCTACGTCGATAGATTGGATTGGATCCCAATGGAACCCGATAAGCGCCACCGATGCAAAATGGATCACGACATGATGAAGCCAATAACCCGTTAGTAGTGCACTCATTAGTTTGCCAATTTATTTATTTATGAGAATAATAAAGATGATGGTGAAGTATGCCACATCTTAATTTATGGCTTAAAATATTTGCTTTTATTTAATTTTCTTTAGCGAGGAAATTTGCGGCCGTGTTTTTTTTTGTTATATCGCCATTTTTATTTGTTTGTAGTGGCCTTTTATATCTCATTATAACAAATCCTAAATAAAAAGGTTACCCTAAAAAATACAAGTAATTTTATTAGTCACTGGACCTTTTTGAGATTTAGGCACCACTTCAGTTGTTGGCCCATTAGTCAGCAATCACTTCAATTCTTGGCCCATTATTCAGCAATCACTTCAATTCTTCCCCATGACTTGTGTGAAAATATGCCCAAAAAAGTTTCAAGCATACACAAAAAAAAAAAAACATGAATCATAAATAAAATAAACAAATAAAGGGTGTAGATTAATGCCCATTGAGATATTAATGCTAGACAACGAGAAACAAGTAAAACTTTATACTTGAGGAAAATAAGTGATGGAGAAAGTAATTCATTTTTTATGTTTAATTACTATACATATATATATATATATATGTTAACGACAGGACAGTAC
>LTAE01002122.1:10747-42943 GCA_001647135.1 Pontederia paniculata | reverse complement strand
CACACACACACACACACACACACACACACACACACACACACACACACACAGAATAGCTCCCAAAATTTAATAAAAATATGTATTGTAATTTTCTTTTTATGCAATTTCTACTGAGAACTGCTGCAAGTGGAAACTGTAAATCACATCATTCTCTAGATATATAACTAAAGACCCTACCTTTCGGCCGGCTTGAGGCAGCCTAGCAAAACTTCAGGCCCAGGGTTGGCAAGATAAACTATTGATCCGTTTAGTCCATGGATCTTCGTAGGTTTCAAGTCCCAATGAATTGCTTTAATTTTTATGTATAAATATTTTTCCAATATGCTATTTGTATCTGAAACCCATAAAGCAATTAAAAAGATAATATTTTTACAACGACTTAGTGAATTTAAATTTGTTTTCCTTAATTTGTGTAGAAAAAAACTTTTTTCAATTATTGACAAAGATATCGAACAATTCTTCGTCTACTACCTCATCTCTAAAACATCCTTTGAAATGCAGCTGAAGGAAGAGATATGTTGGCTGTTGGAATGCGTGCTTCAAAACTCAAAACCATCCTCCCTTCAATGAAAAGTATTTTTTTATATACTAATACATTTGTCGGTTGTAAAAAGAGGCCTATATGTCTAATGCATGAAAAGATAAATAAGAAAAATAAATAAAAATTAAGGTTCAATAGATGAAAAATTAATATGAAATTATTTAAAATTCTACAAGAGAAAACATGTTTATGAACAGTTTTCTAGTTTGGGTTCTTCAAGCAGATAAGGACCCAATTTACTAAAGCGTTCAGACCATAAACATAATTCTTGCTATTTAGGAGGATTTGATGCATTCTTATCTCTTAATGTATATATACTCTACTCATTCTTGTTGTAAGGATAAGTTACTGTAATGAAGTAAACTATTATTATTTTTTTCACTTGCCACCTCACCTTAGTATCTAAGAAGAAGGGGGGTGGTTATCTAACTCATGTGGCACATAATATTTATACACATTGACCAACTATATTATGACGAGTAAAATTATCAACTATTAGAAATCGAACTTGAGGTATAATGTGAGAAAACTATTTTAGTATTATTAATTCTTGTTATAATGACTGATACTACTGAAATAATTAAAAAGTAAATCATGTTTTGACAAAATTATTAATAATCCAGTACGGCTCATGCGTGAAATAAAAGAAATGAACAAATCTATCGTTCTTTACAAAAATGAGGACTAGTGGTACGTGTAGGTAGGGCTGGCAATAAGTCAGGCTATTTGTGAACTGCTCGTGGCTTAATCTATTTTGAGTCTTACTCGATTCGTCTTTTTAAATAAATAAGTCAGACTCGAAATTAAAATTTGATCTTTTTAATTAAATATGCTTAACTCGTCTATATTAAACCTAACTTGTTAGCTTATAAGATCAACTTATATAATTAATATATATTATAAAGCTTAAATGTATTTAACATATGAGCCAAAATTATTAATAATTTTGATTAAAAAAATTATATGTAATGTCGAAAGAGGTACAATAAGTCACTTTTATTCGAAATTATTATTAATTATAGTGTGTTAGATATGTACAATACTAAAGTGCACAATATTTTATTTTTAATATTATAAATATAATTTAATATATATTTATTAATTAATATATATGATTTAATAAGCTATTAATTAGGCCAGATTTCTTGAATTTAATAAACAAGTCAGACCAAACTTAATTTGTAAGCCTATTATAGACGTTTGGTCTACCTCGTTTATTAAACTTTTTAAATAGACCTGACCTATTTAAGTGTTGACCTAGCTCGACTTGACTTCCACCCTACGTGTAGGTACATCATATTTGAACACACTACTCAATTTCTTTTTTATATAGATTACACGCTTAAAAAACTCCTCATAAATTCATATATCAGACGCCAATTCCAACCCGTCAGTGATAAAAGAAGCGAAAAGACTGAGAAGGGTGATTGTGATGTAGTGGAATAATAACGATCGCTATTCAGATTTAGGAGGTATTCACATGTTGAGGTTGATCGGATTCAATTCGACCAAATTTGGTCAAGTTACTCAATTTTTTAGTCTAAAATTTAAAATGATAGAAAAATAGTTTATCTCCACTTCCACATGAAAAGAGATCCAGTTATAGAAAATTTTTTATTCTCACCCTGGAAAGAATTCCTCCAAAAATTGAAATATCCCCACGTTAAAAAAATAAAATAGAAAGAATGGACGTTCATTACAAATGCAAGAATAATCGGTGGCAATTAGAGGAGGGGCCGTTCAGTGGACTGCCCTCTGCATGAGGCCATGGCCACCCATCTTTTGCTTATTGGATACGTGTGCCTGCATACAACGAGCAAAGCACGTTCATGTGACATCTCTCGTCCATTATCCCCATTAACTAATAATAGTTATATCTTTCCTCGACTGGTATATATAAATTTCTCAGAATATCCTTCTTAAAGCATTACGTATATATTATATTATATCTTAATTTTATAATTGACTATTTGATCATTCAACAAAATATAAATATTTTTAAAAAATCTTTTTATAAAGTAAAATCTTGCCAAAGTCTACAAAAAATAAATGGTCCCAAAGATTAACTGATACAACTCAATAAGAAGAAAAGATTAAGAGACATTAAACTATCGATCACTGAGTCATCTATGTGGATCACTCACCTACATAATTCAAAGTAAGGAAAAAATATTCACTATGCACTATAACGCACAATAATATAATGTAACAATAGATAAATATGTCATGATAAATAAATATAAGAATAAACTAATGACATATAGTCAAAGTATAAATAATCCCTTTAGCATGTTATTTCATTCTTTATTTAATTTTCATTATCTTTAACTTTAATTTATTCATCTTTAACAAACTTTCTTATTGAATCTAGGATTTCAAGATTATTTTAATGATCACAAATTTATGAGAAAACTTAATTTATACTAATGATCTTTGAATTGATATGTAAAAGACATAATTTTTATTTCAGTTAGTAATAGGTCGATCAAAGTTGAGAAATGGACGACTTATGTACAAAGAAAAAATGGAAGAAAAATTTTAAGTATGAAGCGGTCGTCCTAAGAATGTGATGAGGTCGACCGATGTAAGGAGCAAAGACTAAAAATATGAAGCTAAGTAATGAACGATTGAACGAGGTTGAATAATAGACGGCCGAAGACACAGACGAGCAAGATAGGACGCCCAGTGTCTATGAGCAAAAAGAAATGGGCGACCGAAGTTTCAAAGTCTGCAACACAACAGATGAAGGATTGGGCGCTCCAAGGTTGAGTGGATTCCCCATGATGAAAATGATTGAAGTTGTTTTAAAGTGAAGGAAGGATAGGTCGTCCGAAAATTTCAGGGTAGAAACAATATGAACGATGAAGTATTCATGATGAAGACAGAGGTCGTCCAAGAGCTTCAGTGTTAAAACAGTGGACAAACAGAAGAATGCATAAGTAGAAGAAAAGTCAAGAGAGATTGTCCGAAGATTTCAATGAGAAAACAATGAACGACCGAAGTAGTCTTGATGAAGACAGAGGTCATCCGAGAGCTTTAGAGTTAAAGCAGTGGACGACCAATGGAATGCATAGGAAGAAGAGAAGTCAAGATAGGTCGTCCAACGTATTTGGTTGAGAACAGTGGATGACTGGAGAAGAATGTCACAAGAAAAGAAATGACGTCCGAGGAATTCAATGAAGAATAAGCAGATGATCGAAATATGTCAAGAAATGTGTAAGTAAAGAAGAAAGGACGTTCGAGTAATTTAATGAAGAATAAGCGGGCGATCGAAATATGTCAGTAAATAAGAAAGGACGTCCGAGGAATTCAATGAAGAATAAGCGGGCGATCGAAATGTGTCAGTAAAGAAGAAAAGGGCACCCAAAAGATTAGAGGAAAATCAACGGACGACCTAAATAAGATTGAAAGAAAACTAACTAAGGCAAAATAGGTCGTCCCAAGAATTTAAGAGTTATTAGAGGACGATCAATGAAGACTTAGAAGATATCAACCAAAAACATGAGCCAAGCAGAGGTCGTCCGAAGTTCCTGAGAAACAACAACAGACAACCGAAGAATGATTGAAAAAATATCAAGTTAAGATATGTTGACCAAAGGATTGGTGTTCAATCAACGGGCCATCGAAGGAGCTTGAAGGAAGGAAGCAAAGGTCGCCCGATGTGCTCAGTAGAGAACAATGGACGACCTATGGAAGTAAGAATAAGGAACTACGGCTAAAGCTCATGACTACGAACGTCCAAAGGTGAACGTTGGACGATCGAAGCACCAGACGAAAGATTGACGGATAAACTCACCAGAGCAGCGGTCAATGAAGCAAAATCGGGTGACCGTGGAGTAGGTGGATAGTACTCTACTTGCATTAATGACTAATTTCTAAGAGAGATAGATTAGACGTTTGTGTAAGGGTATAAAGTTGAGTCCCAAGAGTCTTGGGAGACATCTTTGAAAAATTGATTAGTGAACTTGTAAGATTGAGTGAAAAGCCTTAGTTCCTCTTTCTAAACATTCTAGTGAGAATCCAGAATAGAAGAGAGTAAATTGAGTGTTCAAGAGTAAACTCAATTGTAAGAGGTTGTCTCCTTGCTTTCGAAAGAAAAAAGTTGTAAGGAAGTCTTCACCCTTGAAGAAGGAAAGCTAGTGATCTCCGGAAATTTTGACTTTGAGAAGATTGAAGCGGGAACGTAGGCCAAGAGTTCGACTGAACCTCGTCAATAAATCTGTTGCTTCCTTTGTGCATCTGCTTTTACTTGCATTCACTCTTTGATTATTTTCGCTGCATAAATATAATTTAGAGCAACAAATTTTTTAATACACCAATTCACCCCCCTCTTGGTGTCATCTAGATCTTACATTTCTTACATCATATTTATTTTTTTCTTCCTTGCATTAGGAGTGAGTTATGACAAATAGTCAAACATTAATCACTTCGAACATACTTTACTTTATATAAGTAGTAAGCTAAAATGAATGGTCAAATATCAACTACTCCAAGCATACTTTTTTTTTACTTAAGGAGTAAGTAATGGTAAAGAACCAAACATCAATTACTTCACATAATCAATCATCATACTTTCATCAATGCTTTAACTTTTATCATTCGATCATACTTTATCTTTTATCAATCAGTCATCAATCATTATCTTTGATCAATCATCAATAACCTAAATCCTCTAATGCAATATATCAATGTAAGAATTAGACTAAGTGGTTATCTTTATTATCTTTTATTTTATCCCATAGTGACTTTTGAAGTGACTTTGAGGATTGCTTTGATGACTTTGAATTGACTTATGAGTTTTGAAAGTCATCAATAGATTAATGGGATGCAAAAGCGACGACCAATAATGATGCTCGAAAAATTCTTTTATTGTAGGGTGGAGAGCATCCAATCAATAGGAACTGAGTGGTAGCTATCACACCCGTCCTATCTTAAAACACTGTGCTCTCAAACTTTAAGAATACATGACGACCTCATTATTTAATTTAGGTGAAACATAATAACCCTTATCTTGTCAACATATTAATCCTTAATAAATAAGAAAAGAATATGTCATTATTATTTAGGGTTTTCAATAAAAATAACTTAAAATTATTCAAATAAACTCTTCATAGATCGGTCATGACACGTGAAGGGATCCTTCACGACCATGATCGAAGGCTTCATCTTTTTCTTCCCATCATCACGATCGTGACTTCATTCTTCATGATCGTGACCCTTAGGTTTACAATTATGAAGCCATCTTTAGGGTCGTGATTGAAGGTTATATTTTGATTTCACGGCATGAAGATCATCCTCATGGCTCGTTTCAATCCGAATCACGGTCGCGAGTCTGGCCTTCACAATCATGACCATAAGTCTTTTTATTTCCTTTTCTTTGTTTTGTTCACCTTCACAACTCATGATTCTTTGGTTCATGGTCGTGAAGTCATCTTCACGATCGTGACCATAACTTTTCTTTTCCTCTTCTTTCTCCTCTTCTCGTTCATGGGCGTGAGAAAATCTTCACACCCCGTGACTCTTGGTTCACAGTCGTGAAGTTCTTCTTTGCGGTTGTGACCGTAAATCCCTCTCTTCGTACTTCATCTACTTCACGGGCGTGAATACCATCTTCACGGCCCGTGCTTCTTAGGCTCACTTTCGTGATCGAATACCATCTTCACAGTCGTGACCGAGGGTCGTCTTGATTCACGATTGTGAAGTTCATTTTCACAGCCATGATCGGTGCCATCACGATCATGAAACCCTATTTCACGATCGTGATGATGTAGGAACTTTATTATTACGATGATTATGGCCGAATTAATTATTCAACTATGTAATTCCACGAGTATTAAACATCCTAATTATCATCTTAACAATCTTCATCTAGCATGAATCCTAGTATGCAATTTATTTGATATGAACAAGTTTATCTAAATGGATCCATCTATTTACATATCAAATTTTGTAAGGTTTTTTGGGATTCGTCTGCTTTGATCTTCGTCTTTTTCTTTTTGCTCCACGCGCTGCTGCAGAACTTCTTTGTATTCTCCTAGGCTTGGTTTGGCAATGGGAACCTGGCCAGAACTTGAGTTGGTTCTGGTCAGGTTCCACCCGGTTTTGCCAAACGATGTGACGTTTGGTGGAACCGAGCGTGGAACCCAATGGTGGAACCCCGGCTGACGTCACCGGGGTTCCACCGCCCGGTTCCTGCTAAAAGCAGGAATCAGACGGTTCTTGCTGCAACAGCAGCATTTAATGCTGCTGTTGCAGCTAATTTTTTTTTTGTTGACCGATTTTTTTTTTCTGTTGACCGTTTTTCTTTTTATTTCTTAATTTTTTTTGTTGGCTGTTTTTTTTTGCTGGCCGTTTTTTTATTTATTCTTTAAATGATATTTATATAAAAAATATTTTATGAAATATTAATTTATTCGATTAATTTTATATTATTTAATATAATTTTTTAATTTAATAAAGTTTTATTTTCATTAAAATATATTTTATATTTCCGGTTCTCAATTTTTATCCAAACATCCTTAGAATCTATTTGTAATCATTACATTTTAGTTCATCCAAACACACTTCGAACTAATCTATCAAATCAAACTATTCATTGGAACCCGGAGAACCCCCGGTTCTACTTGCCAAACCCAGCCCTAATAATTTGGCATAGGATTAGGAGAGGAAAGAGAAAGAACTAAGAGAGAGAGAGACAGAGAGAGGGCTTTACCTAAGCACTTCCTTTTTTGACATCCCAAACAATCATAAAGTCATGAAATGTTAACATTGTGGGACAAAGCACATGATGGAATAGAGAGAGAAGAGAGGCAGAGTTCTTTAGTGGCCCAAGGTTTGAGGAAGAAATTAAAATAATAAGAATTGCTCTCTCTAATAGTGTTATATAAGGTTAGAATCTCCCAAATTAATTATAACTATAACTATTATCTCTAATTTTTTCTTTGACATCCAACTTATTTTTTTATTATTTTAAGTTAATTAGGAGTTCAACTAATAAAATATTATTTATCATTAAATTCTGATTTTATAAAATTATGAGTATTACATACATATATATACATATATATATATATACATTATATATTAGGATTTTACTAATAAATTATATATTTTAAATTAAATTATGGATAATTATGTTTATATAGTAGGTCAAATTCATTTTTCTCTTCCAACATTATCTGATCCGGAATATAGAAAGAAAGCTCTTTAATTTATTTTACTGGAAAAAAGAACGCTCTTTATTAATCATTTACCTCCATTACATTTCCTCACAATAATCATTATGAACTCATGACACATAAAAATGGAAGCACGCAATACGCCAAGTAGAAATAGATGGAACAGCCACAAGCACGCAATATGCGACGTACATTGCCATGCAGCTCACAGTTGCATGCATGCAATGCACATAAACCATGCATGGCAATGCCAAGCTTTTGATGATGATAATGGCCCAAGCATGAAAGGGCGAAAGGAGACGACGACGACGCACAGCACAGTACGCAGTTAAGAATTAGACGTCCCTGTCTCTCCTGCACTCCGGTGGCATGGCCGGGTAGCGGGTGCGGTCGGTGCAGTAGTTGTAGATGGTGTAGCTCTGGCGGACCCACGCGAGGCGGCGGTACTGGACGCCGTCGAGGTCCTGGAACTCCTTCTGATCCCACCACCGCATCCCCTGCGTGGCGCAGAACTTGGCCTCGGCGGACGCCTCGCAGCCGTCGATGTGGAACCCCTTGTACGCCGCCACGAACGGCGCCCTGGACCAGTCCGTCTTCTCCAGCCCGCCGCGGGTCGCCCAGTCGTCGGCGTTCCACAGGCTCGAGTATATCTTCATCGGCTGGTTGAACGGGAACCGCACCCCGAGGTCCTTGCTGTTCTTGAACACCCGGATCGGCACGTCATCCACGAAGAACCTGCAATTAAGCAAATCCAACTTCAACGCAAAGCATATGTTGTTGATCTGCTCGTCTATGAACAGTGCTACTGATAAAATAATATATATCACGCCGACAAGTTCAGCAGTGCTCGAGACGCAGTACATGAACATGTGACCTTATCTATAAACTATAAACTACCAGCAGCACGCCTTGTGATCATGTCAGAAAAGGTCTACTTTTTTTTACTGTCCCATAAAACTATACACCATGGACATGTCCGATATATATATATATATATTAATGGTGTGGAGGGCTTACACAATCTGGTACATGTTCCAGAGGACAGAGTAGGAATGGTAGTCCTTGGTTGGGTCGAACCAGAGGTAGACCCTTTGCTCTCTGTCGCCCTTTCCTCCGGTAAACACATTGGTCTGCACTATGTACGGCTGCCCCGACCTGTTCCCAAGGAACTCGAAGTCTATCTCGTCGTGCTCCGAGTTCGTAGACGACAGCTGAATGAATGCAGGGGGGCATGGAGATCAAAGTTAGATGCTGCATGCTGCAAGTAATGGTAGAACAAAAGTTGTGTGATATCTTTCTGCAGCTTACATAAAAAGCTGTGACAGTTCCGGCTGAATCCCCCGGAACCAGCTTGATCTGCATGCTGAAGTGGCCGAACAAGTAGGAGCCTCTGGATTGAAAGCCCGTGCCTGCAATTTAAGAAATTATCACACAAGATCAGAAATCAAGCTCTTATTAAATGCACAGATGAACAGTGGATCTCTCCCAGTACCTGTGTACTTGTCAAGGTAGAGCTGGACGTCGTTGCCGCCATTGTAGTACTTGATGTGATCAAAGGCCCAGGTAGGAACATAGTTCTTCTGGAACGGCACATCAATGGGTCTCCTTGGTGGTGCAGCCATGGAGGGGACAGAAGCCAAGAACATGCAGAGCAGAGCAAGGAATGCGGAAGCCATGGCTGCTCCCATTTTCGCACAGAACAGGAGAGAGAGAGAGAGGGGAGTATTGTGCGCACTGGTCAGCTGAACTGGGGCATTGCCAAAGAGCATATATATAGGCAATGGGAGCATTCATGTTACAGCAGTGGGGTTAGGTTGAGTGGTAACGAGCTTTTTTTTTTAGTTTAAGAGATATTTGGAATGAGTGGTGCTACAACCTCCTAAAAAACTTCTTAACATCTCACAATGATATATCTTATAATTTGATAAATTTTTTAAGATAATTTCACTATGTGAGTATTAGGAGGATTATTAGGCATATTTTTTAGGAGGATGTAGATTTATCCTGAATTCAAGTTTTTTATTTTTTTAGGTTGCCACCCAGTATTCGAAAGACGACATTGATTTTTTAACCTATGCGATGTTAATAATTATACGCGTCGATCATAGTCAGAGTTTCGACTCATTATCGAGCTTGAGTAATTTGATATTCGTCTTGATTTGTACATTTAATTATGATAAGTGAAGCTTCCCACAAAAATAATTTACAGGACTGTAATTCAAGATCTTCTAGGAAAAAGTACTTACCTAATAGAATTTAAAATTTTTAGACGTAGAAAACTTTTAATCTCGGACATTGTAAGAAAACAAAATAGTGTTATGAAAGTATGAAAATATTATATCATTGGTGCATGCGGTCATTAGCCATAAATGGTTGTGTGTTGTGTGGTTGCTTGATGGCAAGAAGCTGCCCATCAATTTTTTTTTCTGCTGGTCGGAGCTATGAACAGCTGATTTGTTTAATTATTTTAATAGTAACAGGGGATTTCCCAAATAGAAAGGGACGTATGAAGTTTTTTTTTTTAATTTTTCAAAAGGTTGGTTTGAATCGGAAATTAGTAATGTTAACTTATCTCGTCAATATTATCAATTCAACATAATGTGTTCAATGAACGTATGAAGTTGTTGACAAAAGAAGAAGTTGATCTATTTAGCCAAAAGATTTGAAGGTTTTAATTCTCGGAGGGCTCATAAGTGCTCAAAATTAAATAGCAATTTTTTTCACCCTAATCGGATGTTTATTAAATGTTATGACGGAAAAATGTAAATATCTTTATTATCATTACTCGAACTTCATATATTTTTAAGCTAAGATGAATTAATTATTATTTTATCTCAAATCTTCGTTGGTGATGAAGCATAACTTGAAGTTGTAGGAGTGAAATATTTACCTAGGAAGTAATTTTTTTTTCATAAAGAAAAAATTAAAAGTTTATTTAAGTGAAAATAAATTATTTATTACTTATTCCAATTATTTATTTTTTTAAAATTAGAATAACTTAATTGAAGTTATTAATGAAAAAAACAAAGGAACTAACTTTGTGGCCTCATTCTTGTTCCATCGTCGTATATGATATCTGAGATTGGATTGGTCGTAGTGATGGAGACCGCTCGGACTAGCCTAGGACAGATATAGTCACCCCCTTCCCGTTCTGAACAAGTTATTAATTAATTGCAAGTCCTACTCCTTGAACTCGTTCGATGCAGGCGACCCATAGTGACATACTGACATGCCTACCTTATCCAAAAACCTCCACACATTTACTGACACCATAATCATATATTCATGTACATAGCTTTTGGGTAAGACCTGAAAACAGCATCAATTAATATGCCAAAAAAAATATTAACGTAAATCAAATTAGTTGACATGTATAATTAGCGACTTTTTATTTCAAATTGAAAGATAACAAATTAATAATTTCGAGTTCAAGTCTCGAAATTTCTAATTTAATCAGGATTTATTTTTTCACGATCATTCGAATATTAAATTAGTCAAGTGTTAATAGCTCTAAATATTAATAAAGTTCTATTCATAGACTCAAAAAAAATATTAACGTGAGTGACATTTTTTTCGATGAATGATCTAAAATTTATTTATGAAACATTTAACTAATTTAATATTTAAACAATTTTTACTCTATTAATTAGACCTTCTACTATTTCTTCTTTTTTCAGGTGGAATCAATCCTTGCTTTGATAAATATCCATGGAGTTAGTAGCCCTTAACAAATTTAATGTTGGAATAATAATAATAATAAATATTTTAGTTAAATTAATGATTTAAAAAAATTAACTCGAAATTATTAATTATCTATCTTGGAACATAATTTTACTGTCCAAACATGCACAAATAACGAAATATTGAAATCTCACTACCTATATCCATTATAGATCATGTTCTGTTCTTTATATTTGTGCTCCAATTTGTATACAATATAAAAGTGAACCTATAGATTGCGTTGTTTCTAATCCACTACTACTACAAGGACAGAGACATGACTTTACAGCTGCGGGTAGTGTGCTAAAAAGATTTTTTTTTATTTCAATGATATTAATAATAACATTAGGTATTGGTGTTCTTGGGAGTATCCCAAGTAGAATAGCTTTGGACTTCTGATAGGAACCCAGCAAACAAAGGCAAACACAAAAAAGAAAGACCAGAAGTGATAATTAACTTCTCAATTAATATATTTTCGAGTTCAAAAGTTTAAATATATATTTTTTTGTTAACAATTCTATCTATCCTAGTAGGATACCAAATGATATAAATTACTATCACAAATCGAACTGATAATTAATTCCTTATTTAATATATTTGGAGTTTAAATTCTTAAGTATATAAATTATTTTTATTAAAAAAATTATTCGTTCAATTTGAAGTGATATAAATTATTGAATTGAAGTGATAATTAATATTTCAATTTTATGAGTTTGAATTTTTATGTATATATTTATTTTTATTAAAAGCTTTATTTATTGTATTTAGACGTGTAATTCAGAATAGTGTAAATTATTGAAGTCACAAATATGATGATGAAGATAGAAAAAAAGATATACAGATGTGAAATTTGCAGCAGGAGAATCCTGTGCAATTTTGAGCAAATCTCTGAACTGATAAGAGGTCCGCCATGTGAAACCCGGTCCCTGTGGCATTGCATGAACTGCAGCAAGGATACGTAGTATCAGCATCTCTCTCTCTCCCCTCCAGGTTCAGTGTTTGTGAACAGGGTCAGAAATCTGTCAGAAGCTTAATGGCCGTAGGATCCACCATCAGATGGACAGCAGGTGATCTTGGTGACCATAGTTTCTGTATCAGAGAGAGAGAGAGAGAGAGAGAGAGAGAGAGGCACATGTTGCCATGTTACTCTCCATTGGTTAAGCTCAGCCGCTCAGGAAACGAAACCAGAAGGAAGTTGGAACACCAACCAAGTTGGTTGGCACACTGGTTAGCAGGGGTGTGTCCCGGGTTGAGGGACCGGGAGCTAGTAGCCCCGAGTTCGAGCCCCGGAGTCGCCAATTTGGCCAGAGGAATACCTTTCCTGCTCTTCAGCCTCGACTCCGGATTAGTCAGGTGCTAGTAGTTATATATATATATATATATATATATGCAACAGGGTTGTGGATGATAGCTCAATCGCTGAGAAAGTTTTTTTTAAAAAAAAGATTATCCGATTTGCACTCCAAACATATATGATATTGATTTAGATAAATCAATTTATAATGCATAATGCATTTTATTATTTATGCCATAAGCATAGTTTTTTAGAAATTTCATTGAGGTGATTTTTTTTTTGGTGCAACAAGATCATGGAAGATGAATGCAGGCATGACAGGTTACAACGAGAGAGAGACAAAAGGAGAATAGGGGGCGAACAGGGTTCTTAATCCGAACTAATTTGAGTTTATGTCTGGTTGTAGGAGTTTTGAGGCGCCACACAACTTCAACCTTGGAGGCGGAGGTATGGGGTGCACTAACTAGTCTTCGCATTGGCAGTGGAAAAGGAATATCGTAACATTGTACTGGAATCAAATTCTAAGATGTTGGTGAACATTATCACTCGCAAAATTGACACACCTTGAAAGTTATGAAATATCACTACTGACATAGTTTCTCTTATTATTTTGTTTGAATCTTTTGAATGTAATCACTGCTTTAGGGTGCTAATAGGGCAGCGGATAAGTTTTCCAAGTTAGGTAGATTGACTTAGGTCGATATTTTTTGGGAAGCAGGTCCTCCTCCTGACCTTGAGGAGATTTTATATTTTGACTATCACGACTCTGCCATCTCTTGATTATTAATCTAGTAATCCTTTTATAAAAAAAGGAGAACATAAATATTCATCTCTCTAAATTTAATTTGTACTAATGAATCTTATGCTTGTACTAGTGAATCTTATCAAAATAAAAAAGGCACTATTTGACACACTTTAAACATAACATTTATAGTATATAGTGTATTGACTAAATTAATATATTAATTAAGATATTTGATAAGTACACTTAATAATAATAATGAACGATTAAAATTTAGCGTTTTGAAATATTTGAAAGACTAATATTTAATATAGCTATTTACGTATTAAGATTATTTTTCAATATATCCTCAAAATATTTTATTATTATTTAATATTTGTATAAATACAATGTGACCACTTTATTATTTATTATTATTTTAATAATTTACAAATTATTTGGTTAATTATTATTTATTGTTATTAAAATAAATACAATAAAATGATTTATATTATTTAGAATATATATAATAATGTAAACTATTTAAATTTTTTTATATTTTTTAGTTATTTTATATTTATTAATCGATTCTAACACTGTATTAATTAAATACTTTTATAAAATTTAATAATTAATTTATTATTAATTAATTGTTAATTGATATTCATAATTAACTATTTAAAAACGCTCGTAAATTGTCGAACAGAGCCTTAATAAAATTAAACTAAATCATAACGATTCAACATTGGGCACTTGGCCGGCACCCTATTTGCCGCCAGTCATTAATGCCAACCTCTGGCATTGGTTTGGTTACATCTGCTGGCTCTGCTGCTATTTAAATGTTATCGGATATATCCATAAAAAAGAACTTGGGCAATAGGCATATGAAATTATCGAGCCTGTCATGCACTATTATTTTAACATAGTATCACACATATTATTAATCATCAGATTTTTTATTTACGATTATAATTTAATGTTAAAATTATTCATATATGAATCATGTATATATGAATAGTACAATTCTTTATATGGTTAGTTTTGATAAAAGATCATAACTGTAATTTTATTAGTTAAGATCGTGTTTGACACGGTGTCGAATAAAATAGTGCATGACACATTCATTTTTCCTATGGGCATATATGCATGTAGGGAATTATTTGTTAATTCTTAGTTTATGTGTAATAAGTGCATAATAAGAAAATTAAAGAAAAAAATATAATTTTACTTCATATGAGCCCCTCCCACATTTTGGGCTCGGTCCATTACCTCGTATCGTACTCATTCAAATTAATGCCAATCGAGTGCCATGCCTTATTTTGGTGTTAATAAAATCATCCAAAAGATATAAGATTCAATTAATATGATTTGTGACATAAACATTGAAGATGATTTTTCTTAATAGTTACGATTGAATCGTTAAAGTATTTTCATAATGTTCAAGAACCGACTTTTAAAACAATCGAGGCAAAACATGCCATGTGGCGGGCGTGGGAACTTCTCCTCCTCATATATTTGCTCATGAAAAAAAAAAGAACAGGACATGTGAATCCAGTTAAACATTTCTCATATGAGAAAGGTCGAGGAAGATGCACTTCCATGATTGAGCCAATGCAATCAAGAGAGAGAAAACACATAGATTTTCTAAGAAAAGTTTTTTTTTCTTTAGTTATGAGTGAGAAAAAGCAATGAACATATCCACCTAAAAAGGAGATCGAGGAGCATATCAACAGCAAACTGCTTTGCTTTCTATGATAGGAGCACACAAGAACACCGACAAATGCAGTTAGAATGGATAAAGAATTACCTTTTGATTTACGCAACTAGTTAATAAAGTTATGTTTTAAGAATGACAAAAGTTAATATCTCGAATTGATTTTTTGAAATTATCAATTTAATTAGAAAATTATTATTTTGCTCTTTGTTTCGACTTCAGATTAATCAAGATTTATGACTTCAGGAGCCTCAGCGAATAAGAAAAAAGACGACGAATCGATAAATTTATTCCAATTAGATCTCATTATTGTCAAATTAAAATATTAATACCAAGTATTGTCAAATTCTTAAGTCTAGTGATTTTTAAAATATTAATCTTAATTCCTATTCAAAAACTTATTAGATCGTGACTAATTTAATCATGAACAAGGAACTTCGGCACTAAAGACCACATCGCCCTTCGAACACACTGAGTCAGACTCATTATAGTTTCGACTAATTTAATGTTGCATACCTTGTTATGACATATGAGGCTCCCAATAAAATTTTTCTACGTCCACTGAAATCAAACTCAAAATTTACTTAAGTAATAAAGAGCTACTTACGGCTTCATGGTAACCTTCATTGGTACCATCATTTGCATTTTAATATATATAGATTAATCCTTTTTCACGACTAATTTGATGCAGCATTTCGCGATTTATATTGCAATGCTTGGTCGAATTTCTTTCCTACCATATATGAACTTTTCTCTTCTTTCCATCAGGACTTTAATTAGAAATATTATAATTTAAAAGACTATTACAATATTCTTAGTTTGATTGCGTTTGCAACAAAACTCATGATCATTATCATAGTCTTATACTCAATATTGGTTGGCATGGATGATTAACAAATTTGTGTCCCGAGTTCGAACCTCTAAATCATTAATTTGGCTAAGGTCTTTCATTAATGTGCGCGTTTGAACGTCGAATTACTTAATAGTTCTGAATTACCGATGAATCTCATGCTCGTGGACCGAAATTTTTTTTGTCAGTCTTATTAGATCGACATGAATTAGAGTAGTACGGATTCCATTAATGATCTCGCAAACAATGCATGGGCCACACAAATATTAAAAAAAAAACGAAAGAACAAGAAACTTCGTATCTCTACATCATAGACAGCTGAGTGCATTTGGATATATGATATTAGGATGTAACAACGGGCCCCTTGGTGAGCATTCAGCAGTTAAGTGAACATGGCATGTATCATTTATGTAATAAATGATCGAAATTGAGTGAACCATTTCAAATCCAGTGATCAACTAATCAATCATTATATATCATGCATGAAAGCATGCATTGGACCATGAGATTAACAACATATGCATGTACCCTGCGAAGTGCAAATCCACCAAGGGATTATTGGGTGATCTTTGCCAGACAGAATTGGAGATGATAAGAGACATATTTTGATTGGACAATCGACACATGATTCATTCAATAAATGGGGGTTGGCATTAGATATCAGCAAAACAATATTTAGAAGTTTATTAATCATGTTTAATCCATCGCCAAGGTTCTAAGAGGAGTTTGATAGGAATAAAATTATTCGAAGTATAAAAGAAGTAAACCATGTTCGGCCTTCAGCTTCGTGTGCTTTGAGAAAGTAAATTTCAGAGAAAGATATATTTTGTGGAGATATAAAAATTGGTTTAACTTATTGTATTTAATTCTGCTTGCCACTTAAATCTTATGAAGCTTTACATTCGCAAATTTTATATTATTTTTCTCAAAAATTTACAAGGCAAAAAAAATACTATTTTTTTTATGGATTCAATAAAGATGTTTCCCTAATTAAATAGAAAGCAACATGTTACGTATCTTCTCAATCGTAAAATATTAAATCTATAATAAATATTAAATTTTCTCTCTCTTAAATTTATTCACCATAGATTTAATATCATACAATTAAGGAGGTACGAAATATGATGTCCCTTACTTATCTAGGGAAGACTTCCATTTTTTTCTTTTTTTATTATCAAATGTCTAGAGCACCTTAGCAACCCGAAGCCAAGACGGAGGGCAGAATAATATTTCTTTGATGAAGTTGGCGACTCTAAGAATCAAACCAAGGTTACTAATTTTCATCATTCCTAAGGTAAACAATAACTATAGATTATAATATTATATGCAGCATAGAAGAGAAAATAACTAAAATTTCAAAGGTTGAAATTAATGAAAGATATTAAGTGTTAAAAAAGTACAATTTATCTTTTTATATAAAAAATGATTTCTGGCCTCGGTCAAATAATTAACAATCCACAACCTTTTTTCATAAGAAAATTACTTTATTGTAATGAAATCATAATAGTTAACAAACTCGGTGATTCTTCAATATACTATAATAAAGAATACAATACTATAATAACTTAAAAAGGTGCTACAATAAGAAAATAAAACAGGAAAAAAAGCAGGAAAAGGGAAAAAAGTTGTACTTTAGGGTGCACCATCCTTTCCATTATATACCGCGTAACATCTTCGTATTAGTCATTGGGTTTTTATGCTGATATTTTATTTTCCTTTTTCTTTCCCATAAGATAAAGGTGAGGAGAAGGAATACCCCATGACTAATATGACGATGCTAAGCGGTGTAGCATCTAACACTAAATTCAAAAGGGAAAAAATATGTATTATGATACAAGTATATCTTTGTGAGACCCGCAGGTCTTGGGATCGATCTAAAACAACCAGTGCTTCTTTCTTGGCTTGTGTTGAACGGGACAATCTGCAAAGGGTATTGATCTGTTACTTAATCAAGCAAACAGAGAAATTTGTTGAGAGAAGAGTATATATGAAAGAACCCAAGCAATTATATCTTGCACTCAAGACGCCAAAGGATTTACCTCGAATATCATAGATCGAATTGTAGTGCACCTCAGACCAGAAACTAAGCCACAACTCTGCAGTAATGCATTATGATGCATAATTGGTAGCAAATATCAAGATCAATCATTATCCGCGCAAACAAATATATATATATATATATAAGAGAAATGATGATGATGAACTGCAGTCTCACTGTCCCAATAAACTTTCTTTCTGATAAAATAGACCTTTTCTGATCTTTGTGCAATCTCTTTAAAGTTAACAACAAGATGCACTCCAGCTTTTTTTTTACTTCATTGTTTGTAAAAAGAGATGACCATGAAAGTCTTCCACCCGTCGTAGGTAGCCTTCACTTCATCCTTGTGTCGCAGCCTTTCAAAAGGGTTTACCATCCATTCCCAATTTTAGTGAGATAACTAACCCAGTTCCAGAAATAGTATTCTTTTAAGGGAAATAATTCTCTAAACCCCTTTCGCTATTGGTATCGAATTCTATTCCAGAGACAGGCACAGGCTGGCTTTTTACATCCACCATCCCGCATCAAAATATTGGTGAAATCACGTATATGGATAAAGTGGTGACTTGTCACTGATTGTAAAAGAAATTAAATCAAAGGACTAAGCCAAGCGGAGTGCTAGTCTTTCTCATCCCATCTCAGTTTTAAACTGGAACACCAAGTTCAGTCCCTATCCTTTTAACCGGGATCTGGACATCCCAATTTAATTAAACTGAGATGCCCATTTCTTTGAAAAATAAAAATACATTCTAAGAAAAAAAAGAACAAAGTTAACACATCCTGGTTCTGTCCCAACTTTTCCTGATATACATAAAGTTTATTTTTCTAAAAAGAATATGAAACTAGAACATTCCGGTCCTGACCCATTTCTTATCCATAGTTTCAGTCCTGGCCTGGTTTAAAATCAAGACATGGAAATTTATCTCTGTCCCATTTTCGTTGAAACCTAAAAAGCCCAGCTGAATTTAGGTCCCTAAAACAAGGATATATGACATTTAAGTTATGGCAAACGAGTCCGCAACACCAATTTTACCTCTTAATGCCTACCATTTTAAAATAGGAATTGATGATAACACAAGCTTAGTGATGGTTACAGATTGCTCCATTATTAGTCTGGTTTTCTCATTTACACAAAAGTAATAGGTGTTTAGTACAATGAGGAATCATATTATCTACTCGAAAGATCATTTATGTTGTCAGTTTAAAACAGTACTGAAAACTTCTTTACATCGTACCTCTTTGAGGAGCCTGGCTCTGTGGAAGGATCTCAATAAAGCAAGTATCCCTAAACGAAGTTAAAAGACATATCTTTGCTTGAAACTGCAAAGTTATGGACATATATTAGCAAATGAATAAAAGAAGATAGAGAAGACTGACGATGTCTTGCATTAAGAAATTTTAAACGGCTATTTTGCAGTGATGAACATATACAATACAATAATGTGATTGACGATGTCATGCATTAAGAAAGTGCAGTGTAACAATATCAGCAAATGCACCATGTTGATTTCAAATATGAAGTTTGAATGTGAAAATAATCCTATGCAAGCTCATTATTCAACAGCATAATCCATTCAGGGATGAGAGGTTCTATTTTAGGAATAGGTTCAAAAACCGTCTCCTTCACTCTAATAAGAGCATTTAGTTATTTCTATATAAGTGTTATACATATAATTTCTTTTACAACATATGTGTTATTCACTTTTTGCGTTCTATTTTGTAGAGCTGAAAAATCCAAGGTAAGTTATGTTTGTTAACTCCATTTCCAGTCCATGTACGTTAAATAGTTAGTAAACTCTTCAAAATTAGGAAAGTGAAAGGTTATCAATACAAAATTTTCAAAAACTATCATTATAGGTGTCATATCACAGACATGATCCAATTGCTCACGCATAAGTAACACGAACTAAGTTAAAGAAAATAGTTAAAAAGAGAACAAAATTTATACCTTATCAGCAGCTGCTTGTAGTGTAACATGGTCTCCCCATTCTCCAGATCTGTAATTGACACATAGTAGATGAACCTAGATTAACACATTAATACACAGAAGGGACAGAAGAAGCAATAGATATTCGAGTTACAAATACTTGGCCATTTTCTTGCAATATAGCTTATACTTCATTGGGACATATCCTTCATAGAAAGAGCGAAAGTCCTTCAGCTGGATAAAGAGAAGACAGAAAACATAAGAATTCGCATTAACCTTCATTTACTTTTTGATGACATGAATCACTTCGCATTCTACAAGGATATTTCATATATAGAATAATAAAGCAGAACATCATCTTATATGTTCCAATCTGAAATGTCGTGGCTTTCTTGATAAGTATTAAATTTTCAAATACTGTGGACCATGTACAAAAGATAGAATAATAAAGCAGAACATAATCTTCTATGTTCCAATCTGAAATGTCTTCTGGCTTTCTTGACAAGTATAAAATTTTCAAATACTGTGGACCACATAAGAAAGATAGATGGAGAAAATATGCCAATACCTGTTTAACTATCTCTTTCCGTACATTCTTGTGATATTCTGGTGATCTGTACAACTGATCTGAGACTGCACGGAACTGCAGAATGGGTACAATTTATAGAAAATGATCAAATAATTCAAATGATAATTTAATCATTTGCATCTTTATCCAAATAAGTTAATGATGTGCCCGTATACCTGACAATTGCCGTCCCCAGAAACTTTGACCTCATATAAGCCATAAGCATTTAACCTATTAAGCAGATAAATAAATTAGCAAATATCACCATGACAGATTTAATCATCTGTGCTATACGACCTAGTTTATCAACATTTTCTCAAAAGACATTTAGGTACAATTATAAGTAGCTTAAACTGACTCTGTTTATCAAAAGAATATAACCAACCGCAACATAAGTCTCCTTCAAAATTTAACTAAAAGAGAAGCATGAGTATCGACCCAAAGAATCAGAAGCAACAAAAGCATAAATATTCCTGTCAAAATATTACGCAAGAAACACCTAACAATTCTCCATACTTCTACATATGCTGTCCCAAAAAGATAGTTACTTAATACAAATGGTAAAATTGATTAAAGTGAAAAATGACTATGCTGAAGATGACATTTTAGTCACCAAATAGGTCTAAATATCAGGAAGTGGAATTTCAACAATCCTTAGCCTGCAAGCTTCCTATTCTTTGTCTATGCTAGAATTGTTGATCAAGACCACGCTAGGAACTCTTGTCAAAGTAGCTATGTTGTCACCATCAAGCTCTATGAATCTGAGCTAAAAGTTCTTGTAACACAAATTTGAACAGGATAAAACTGAGAAATAGAAGTTTTCTGCATTGTTTTTATGTCCTACTGAAAGAAATTGTGTAGGAAAGAAGGTACCTTTGGAAAAGTCGCTGGTGATCAAGACTTGCATCGTTAAATGTGGGAAAGAATGTGTTTATCCGAGGAACATGCTGCAGGTTCCATTTGCTCGCAAGTATCATGATTACTTTCTTCAAATAATAAGGCTAATGTACTTTTCAAACAAACTGAAGTAGAAAGTGTGTGGGTTAACAACTTAATATCGTTAACATAATCTTTTGATGACAAGAATCCGAGGAAACTATTATTGCACCTCATGAGAAGACTGCCATGACAATTCTAAAGAAATGATGCAGCACGGTGACCATTTATATTGAAAACAGAAGGAAGCACACTCTTAAACAAGTGATTAAGGTATAAAATACAAATGATATTTAGTTTATTTCTGTAGAAAGTAAAAAAAAATATAACGAAGAGGTTAATTGTGCGAGAAAAAACAGTATTAGGTGGCCTGAACATCCTTAAGGAGACGTCACATGATTAAATTTTAGGGAGACACTTTTGTTTGGAGGAGATAAAAACCTTAAAACTCCAACCTCCAAAACTGGATTGATCGGAATTTATAAGATTCAGGGTTCATGTCTGAAAAAATAACACAGTCTGGGTGTTTGGGGTAAACCCATTGTTTTTGTGGAGCTACTATGGTGGTAAGGAAAATAAGGCCATGATTTGGAGAGATCAATGACAAGTAATTTTGCTACATGCAACATATCAGGATAAGATGCTGCTTTTGAAGCATAGAACTATCTAAAAATATCTTGATAGCCAATAAAGAGTACCATTGAGTCCAAAGAGATTACTGCAAGTTTTAGAAAGTATCCAAACATATTCATTCAGCATGTGTGCACACAAAAATCTCAATAGGTTAATCTTACAACTTATTATGGTGTCATATAAAGTAAAAATTCTTTGACAGAATCATATAAAGTAAATTTGATAGAAGCGTATAATTTCAAATCATCCTTGAATTAAAAGCACGACTCATTGTAGCAAGAAGATCATTAATTGTTAAAGCTGCCCAGATACTAAAATAGAGGGCATAAAGACATACAGGAACTGAAGACAGATTGGACAGGCGTCTGGCAACTGCACCATCTAAGTTGGCATATTCTTCTGACAGTACAAGTGCTATCATCCCATCATCACTAGTTTCATTTCTCTGATTACTCAAGTGCGCTGATGAAGAAGAGGCATCTTCATAATGAACTATATTTTCCATAAATTTACCTGAACAGAAGATGATCTTTTAAATTCTTATCTGCAATGTAAGATTAAGATAAAACATAATCTAAAGCCCTAATATGACATTAATGAGATAATCTTAAACTAGCTTAGATTTATGTTCCAACATACCAGGCACTCTTCATAAATGAAAATTGGTTGTAGGATGCATTTATGTAATGAGTCTGAATTCTGCTGGTGTATAACTAATGGTCTCTTCTCATGTTGAGATTCAGTAATTCACCATAGGACAAGTCTTTCAGATAATAAAATAGGTGTGTACTTGTTTCCAAAGGCTCTTCACTGCTTAGAATTCTGAGCAATCATAATTGTTGATAATGTCTTGGATCTTAACCAAGTTGCAAACTCATCTGATTACTGCACCTCTCACACATCTCGACCGAGTGACCCATCCCATACGGGGACCCCATCCTATGGTTGCTTGAGAGTGGAACCCCCTAAACCTTAACGGTTATAGAATTTCAATTTCCTATTTTTGTATTGGGTGTCCATATATAACCTCCTTAGGGTAAGAGTCTTTTGTTTTCATCTCATCTAAAAAGGAAATTTTCCGTCTCCGAAGGATTAACCTAATTAAGGGTGAACTCATAAATTCTATTTCTAACATTACTTTGAATCTCTATGTTATTTGTGGGCACAAACATGTACCTTTCAAATCCATGCAAAAAAAATCTAAAATACACAATTATTGCAACATTAGTTATTTTACTTGAGCGTTAACTTGAAAAATCATTCAAACATAAATGATTTGCAGGTTGAGCTTAACAGCCCAAGGATGATTTATTTTCTGGATAGTCACAGTCATAAATTTACAAGATTGTACAATTATCAAAAAAAGAAATACTTGAAAATGCCCATTCTGAAAATAAAATTAGACCCATTAACTTTCATGCTTCTTTTCAAAAAAATTAACCTTCATGCTCGTTTTCTAAGCTAGGTCAATATGATGCATATAAATATAAAGATGATATATGATATACGTTCACAAGTACCTCGAACTATCTTGGAAGCAAATAGAAAATGCCTATACCATAGCAGCAGCTGAACAGAACGTTGGAATGGTTGAGTCGTTTTTCCTTTTACTGATTCAAACTACAGCTTCTGTAGCATTAACTTCAATGGAAGGAAACATCCCCTGTACGTCTCCCCTAAACTTTTGTAAGCAATTATTTGCAAATTCTAATTTCTACCCCACTAAAAGTGAAAAATGAATCCCCCCTAACTCTGTACACAAACTTCATTTAACTTAGTCTTTGCATGTAAACTTCCTTTCTTCGTGGATAAAAGCAAGAAAGGGATCTCTTTGCTTTCTGTCTTCTGTATATGAATCCCTTCAGAAAGTTCTAATTCATTTTCCCCAAGTAGAAACATGGGATCCCCAAAAATACTTCTGACCTTTGTACGCAAATACTTTTGTGATTTCCATGCCGACCCCATGAGAGAATGATAGCCTTGTTTTTTTTGTCACTTTTGTATCTAAACTTTACGCTCAATATCTATCTTTCTGACATTTATAGTCGCGTTCCCAAAAATTCTAATTTACCCCATTAGAGAACAACTAATCCCCTATATATTATGGCCTTTAGGACCTAATTCTGGTTTTTGCATACAGTTTCCTTCTAATTTGTGATTTGGTTCCTCGCAAAGGACCACGAATCCCTAATATATTTTCTAACTTTTAGCGTAAATTCAGAAACCAATGCATATGAACCAGCCACAGAAGCGGAATCACAAGCATTACGTCCTCCCAATTCTCCAAGCGCTCCTCATTAAGAAATCAATCGCAATTCTAATTCTCAAGTCGAGTCCACGGTATTTTGTGACGAATTGAGATGCCAAGCAGCAGAAGCCGCAGCAGCACCGATCGGCACATACAGATCAGGAAACAAAGCGATTCTAACATCCGGAAACGGCAATGCCGAGCACTAATCCAAAGGGAAAGAACAAAAAAGAACGTTCACAGGGGAGAAATAGAGAGCCAGAGCGGCGACGTCGTACCGAGAGCCTTGCAGAGATATCGATCGGCGGCTCAATCCACCGGCACAAAGACGACGTCGACGACAACGACGGCGGCGGCGGCACCGGTAAGACTCTTCTTGGACGCCCTCGTTCTCTGTTTCGGTTCGTTCGTGCGCTCTTTTCGCCGTCGAGGAGGAGATGGAAAGAAACCGTGTGCGTAGCGGTGGCGAAGCGAACACGCACGACACGAGACGAGAGGAGGAAAAGGAGGGAAGAAGTCGGACTCAAGTGGGTCACATAATTATTATATTATTATAAGTTATATATAATTTTCTGACTAAAATGAAATGAATGGTATACGTATAAATCCACCATCATTAATAAATTTAATTGTGGACCTTGTCTTCATTAATCATCAAAATATATTATATATATCAAAGTAAAATTTAATATTATTTAAATCAAATGTTATTGTTGGGTTTAATTTCATGATAGGTCTATTTAACACCCCAACAAAAAATCAAACATTATTAGTGTTTTTATAAAATTATTTTCCTAAAATTGTTAACTATAAATGATATCGGTGAACATATGCAATATCTTGACAATTTTCGGGGTTTTACTGAATAAAAAAAATTGTACACTTGAATCTGCTTATATTATATAAAAATGAAATGCATAACACATTATAACACAAAGTGTTGCATAAATACATTTTATATTCGGATTACAATTTATTTGTTTTTATTTTATCCGGCATTTTAAATTTAATAGAAAATGAAAACTTAAACTAAGATAAAAATAATCAAAATTTAATAATGAATTTCTATCTAAAAAATTAATAAAGTTATTTTATGACGTTGAAAAAGAAACATTCAAAATGAATCAGCAAGTTGTATAATCAAGGGTATATTTAGATCTCAAAGATAATGAGAACAAAATCAATACATTGACTTGTTGTAGTGCACACTACGATTTTGTGTATAGTACATCAATAATTTTATTATTTTAAATTCTTAATAATATATAATGTTAGAGAAATCTAAAATTCAGTAAGTGGTTGATCATACATTACATCCCACTACGTTCACGGGTTGGGTTTGATCCGATCCGAACCCAAATCCGACACAATCTGATTGATTTTATTCGGGTTGGGTTGAATCAAATTGATGACAAAGTAGTCATCGAATCCGATCCAACTCGATATTTATTGAGTCGGGTTGGATCGGATCGGATCATCGGTTTATTCGACTAAATTTTTCATATATTTTTAATTATTTTTTATAATACTTAACATCAACTATATTTTAAAAAATAAAGAAACCTATTTTTTCAATATTTTATAATGATTTATAGAATATAAAATATACATTTATAATATATTTTAATTTTAAAGTAATATAAAATTCTTATTAAAAATAAATTGATTTAAATTTAATAAAAATATATAAAAGTTTGGATTATCGAGTTGGGTCGAGTTGATCGGATTTGAAAAATTAAAATCATATCCGACCCGTTGGTGATCGAGTTATGGTCGAGTCGATTCGGGTTCAACCCGACCAATGGTCTGATTCGACTCAATTGAGATTGAGTCGGTTCGGATTGTCGAATTTATCGGGTCGATCCGATCCGGTGAAGACCCTTATCCGTCCTTGACTTGTTATAAACTTAAAACAACAATTTTACTTATTCATTAGTCATTCAATTACTCGTTGTATAATATAAATTAAAAAATACTTTTTATTAAAAAAACAACATTTTTTGAAGAACTTACATAGTTTAATTCGAACATCTCATCGAAACGTGATTAAAACTATCAGTTGAACGTTATCTAACTCTTTATTACCCGGGAACTTCTTTTTATCATTCTTTATCGGTCAGCTAATTACTTAATATTTGCATTTTTGTCATTTTCTTGTATATTTGATCAAAGATAACTTTGTGCGTTGGGTACGATTTTGGCGAAAGTAGTTTGTGATACACAAATCAATTAGTGGAAAAAAATCAGCAATCATTCAACGTCGCCCTCATTATCTATTTCTTCATCATCATATCCACCAGCTCCAAGAAAAGAAATGTCATAGATACGAGTGGAAAATTCATCATTTCACCAAACATCATCACCCACGATGAACTTAATGATAATGTAAATAGAAGTTTCACCACGATGAACTTAAGAATATAAATATAATAATGTAGATAGAAGTTTTTCTTTTGAAACACTACGAAAATTTATCTATCACGAAAATATAACGCGCCCAAAATTTGTTCTAAATATTTATTTGAATAATTATTAAAAATATTACTCATGAGCTAAATTTGACTTATTTTGATTCGACTTTTAATTTTGTTATTGTCATCAACTCATATATATATGTAGAAAATAAAATAAAATATAAATATTTTTTTATGTAGGAGACTTGAATTAGAAATAAAGACTAAGCATGAAATCTAACCTCACTAAACTTAATGTCATAATATCCAAAAGATTAATTATACACCATTATTGTTTATTCAAAAGTATCTAGACTCACTTTATATCATGTACAATATCTGTTGTTGTTATGAACCTCCTCGTCATCCACGTCATCATCATCATTATCATCTAAGTCTGGTTATTTGTATGACTCATCTTTCTAAAAATGGATAGTGTCTCTCCTTTGACACGGGTCGTTTCCGCCATATATTGGCTTCTGACACATCGGTCCTTCAGAACGCGGTCCGTGTTAGAATATGACGTAGCCTGTGTCTACCATCTCGTGTTAATCACCTCTTCCTCCTTTGTGTGCGATCTATTTTTTAATCTAACACGATCTGTTTCGCATGCGTGCCATCTCCTTCGGTGAGTCGACCCAATCCGACTTGACAACACGACCTTTATTCGTGATTTCTCCAACTCAGGGCGTGATCCGTTTTGTTTTTCAACACAAGCCATTTTGTTTGTTAATTTATATTATTCCTAGGTTTTCTATTTTCAAACTTTGTTGTGGTTTGACATGGCTCGGTTTAGTGGAACTCAATCTATTAGGGTTTTACATTCCTTTTGCCACTAGAACACGGTCTGAGTCCAGAGAGGGCACAACCCGTGTCGGTGTTAGGGTTTCAACAATTTACCGTCGGAGCTCGTGTCCCAAAGGGACATGGCCCACGTCAGCACAATGTTGCTTCATTCGCCAGGACATGGTCCAAGTCCAAGGAGGATCGAACTTGCATTTTGGCGCTAGGATTTTACTATCCATCGTTATGACATGGTCCATATCCGAGATGAACACGGGTCGCGTCATACGCCATGGGGTTTCCTTTGAGTGATGCAACAGATCCACATCCAAGAGACACAGTTTATATATTCTAATCTAAAACTCAATAAGGCTTTGCATGAAATTTATAAGGAACATTATTCTTCTAATATCATGGATAAACAATTAAAACAGGTAGAGAAATTAATCCTAGATTTCTCTACCACCATAAGAGTCCCTTTACATGTCTTTTCTTGATGAATCATTAATTCATTTTCGTCGTTCATTATGAATTTCTTAGGTTTTTCCTCGTTCTTCCTTCGTATAGTCCTCCTTTGTTGTTTCTCCTACATAATCCTCTCTCTATGAGGTCAAGAAAAGGAGGAAATAAAAGATAAATTATTTTTATCTGACCTTAGGCTTTGAAGGAAGAAGAGGAGAAAAGGAGAGAACTCTGATGGCTTGTGAGGAATTATGAGGGATTGGGGGTTTCTTCTCATGCCTAGGGGTATATATAGGGTAGGGTAGGCTAGGATTTTAGCTGAGTCATAAACAAACTAAAACTTTAAATCAGAATTTATCCTGGACATCCATCATGTGTGAGTAAAACGGGTCGTATACGTGTTGGACAAGGTCCATTTTACTTCCTTTTTTATGAAATGGTGGGTGTTACAAAATGTGCTCAACATTTTTTTGATTAAAAGAGATGTATGTGGATCTATTTTAAAAACAAAATAAAAGAGAAAAAAATTAATAAAAAATCCTAATGATTGTATATTCTTTTCCACAAGTAACATTTTTTTCTATTTTTAAGAGTAGATGATAATTTATATCTATTTCAATAGTGATATAATAAATAATTTGTGACATCTTCCTCTTCTAATTTTGTGAAAAATAAAATATCCGTTTAAATTAATTTTAATCAATTAGAAGGCAAAATCTAAATCGGGTTCATGAGATGAGATTGTCTCTCGAAATAAAATAACATATTCAATAAGTATGCTAATACTCTTTTTAGTTAAATATGCATCATTTTTTAGGTTTCATAATGCTTAATTGATTAGTGGGGCAAAACTTAGAATTGATGAGAGTTAGTAGTTGTGAATTTAACTTTTGGAGCCACCAGTTTGATCAATTTTTACTCTTATTTAAACATTGGATTACTCATATATTAGTAGTATTTGATGGGTCTAAATGAAATGAAAATGAAAAAAAGTCTAAAAAGAATGACAATTAAATTCAGCTAAAAAGATAGATAGCATCGCTCTCCTCGTGCGCATGAAGGTGAACTCTTGCTTGAGATCCTTCGGCATCAAGAAGAGTGCCACTAGCTCGCTTTCATTAGCTTGATCATAGGAGAACTCACCTAAGCTCTCCTGTGTGATCGTGAGGTTTTTGTGGTTTCGAAGCGAGAGAGAGATGTGGTTTTCGAAGACAAAAAAGGGTTGTTTGATTAGTTATAAAATAAAATCAACATAATTCTAAATGAAACTAAGTGAAATGTCAAAATGTTAAAAGATCATGGGTAAAACTAAAATTTTAATAATACAGGCTCACATGCAAAAATTCTATGACCGTTCAAGAAATGTAAAAGAACTAACACTTAATAAAACAAAAAAGAGCATTGAGTTTGACTTTGTTCAATCAAAGTATTTATAAAGAGTCCATTGGATTAGACGCTTCATGTTTTCTTCTCAAGTTTGTCTGGATGCACTTTAAATGTATTTGCAATAGTACTAAGTATATGGTGATGCATAATATGTATAATTCAAACAATGAGTGATAACATTAGCACAAACTAAAGAAATGAGAAGTAAATTGTTCTTTTTAGCGCATGAGAAGAGACCTGTCACTACAATGCTAAACCTCATTTTGGAGTCCTTACATTTGGTTCTAGTGATAAGTAGAAGAATGAGGCATCACAACATTATGAATGCTATGAACATTTGGGGATGGTTATGAGAGTAAAATGTTGTTATAAATATAAACTACGAGCTACATGAACACCGAGTTGAATATATAAATTTAATGACTCAATTTTAAGATGATAATTTTTGTATCTTATTCATGAAAAACTTTAGCTTTATATGAATCTGGTTAAAGATATACTTTATTCAATCAAAGTATTTACTAAGAGTCCATTGACTAAAACTTAATGTTTTTCATGTTTCTTTCTTAAAATTGTTTGAGTGCACTTTAAATGACTTTGCATCAATTTGTGGATATATAAAATGTATAACTCAGACAATGAATAAAAGCCATTATCACAAATTTCAATAAGAGAAGTAAATTGGATTTTTTAGTAAATGAGAAAAAGACTTGTCGACTATAGTACTAAGCCTCACTTTGACTAATATATTTCATGTTTGAATGACAAGTAGAAGAACAAGATCCGCCAATGGTAGTGATGAAGTAAATTATCATAAATATGATATCTTGTGGTTTGACAACAAGAGGGTTGCTCTTCATATTATGACTAGGGTGAAACCATGGATGCTAAACATCACCCTCTTCTTAGGAACATAACTAAAAAATGATATTAATTCCACGATAAGATTGGATGACCTAAGAATGACATTACTAAGAACATATGTTGGATATTGTTCTAAGTTATTCTAAGCTCATGATGATCTCAGTAGTTTCAATAATAATTCATTGGTCTGGTTGTCCCTTCTTTTATGAGTATCTAGAAATTTGAGCATATTCTTGAGCTTCATAAAAGATTAGGTAGTTGACACGAGAAGCTAGTCATAATAAAAACTAGGATGCAAAAAATAACTAACAAAACTAAAAAAAATAATTAGGATATATTTTTGAACATTCTTGTAATATCTAATAATGCAATTATTAAAATATTTTTTGAATTATAATAGATGGTTTATCAAAATTTACAAGGGTAAAATAGTCTTTTGAAGAGAAATAAATAAATAATACATAATAAAAATTAAGGCAACGTGGAAATAAAAGGGAGAAGAGAGAACCTACGTCCCTCACTCCATATTTTCTTTCGAACCATACTAAAACACGAGTTGAAACATAATTAATATATCTAAAAAAAATGATATTCATTTCTTGACAAAATTGGGGGACTTGAGAATGACATTGTTGGGAATATTTTATATGTTATTTTATTATCGTTATAAGCTTTATAGATTCGAGAATAGTTGACTCGTATGGCTGCCCCTTCTTATATGGGCCCCAAGAACTTCGAATATATTCTTGATCTTTATTAAATTAAGTGGTCAACAAAGAAGATAGTCACAATAATAATTGGGATGAAAAAAAACTAAAAAAAAATGAGAATATCTTTTTGATTTCTTGTAATAACTAATAATGTTTAATATATGGTTTATTGGAATTTACAAGGGCAAAGTGGTTTCTAAAAGAAAATTAATAAACAAATAAAAAATAGATAAAAAAACTAAAATATAGATAGTGTTGAAATAAAAGGGAGGAGAGAGACTATGCCCCTACACTAGGATGGGCGAATATCACAACTTTCACCACTATCTATTCATGATAGATCATCTGAGCACATTACCGATTCAAGTGCAATAGCAGGATAAAGATCATCCAACCTTCGGAGACATTCATCCCATGTGCATTAGTCAATTGATTTGTGGAATTGATTCTTAGTAATTTCTTTCAAATTATTTTTACTATTATTCATTAGATATTTTAGGGGTTTCAATTTGAGATTTATCCCATGGTCGTAGGTGTTGATCGTTCCTCACGAATGTTGCTTGTTCAAGAGTTGATTCACATTGATTCTTAGCGAATTTCAATCATTATAAATTGATGTTCATATTATTTAATTAGAATTTGATGTTTGCCATGTTTTAGTCCCATTTTGCAAATTTGTGGTCGTCGAGAACTATTAGAGTTCACCAAAGGTCGCCTCATAATTTATTTTCGGTGAGTTTATTAGATTTTTAGGTGACAAGTGGTTTGTGTGATTAAAAATGATGTAGATTTTGTTTCAAGGTTTTTTTAGTCTTTGGACGGTGATCTCTGTAGGATCTAGAATGACACCAAGAGGGAGGGGGTGAATTGGTATATTAAAAATCTCTTGTTCTTCTTTACTTAATCTAAATGTGTTATGCGTAGCGGAAGCAAACAAGTATGGATATAAACACAAATAGAGTGAGAGAATAGTAAGAAGAACAAACACAAGAACAAACACAATTTGTTAGGCCGAACTCCTGGCTTACGTCCCCGCTCCGATCTTCTCCACGAGATCTTCGGAGTTCACTAAGTCCTTCTTCAAGTGCGAAGGCTCCCTATAAATCTCCTTTCTTGTACTAAGGACAAGGAGAACAACCTCTTACATGTAATCTCTCAAGCTCTCTCGAA
>LTAE01002121.1:30017-46875 GCA_001647135.1 Pontederia paniculata | reverse complement strand
TCGGGCGACCTCTCCTCTGCTTAGCCAAGACTCCTTCTTCGGCTAAGTCTTTACCGGGCGTCAACTTCTCCTTGGACCGCCCATTCTCCAACTTTTGGTCGTAAAGGTGTTGTCTTAGGTCACCCATTTCTCATCATCGGGCGACCTCTCCCGTTAAGCCCTTTGCTCCGGTTGTCCTTCCTTTATCTTTGGTCGATCGGTCATCCTTTTACTCCTCTCCATATATATTCCTCATTTAATGTTGGTCGACCACTTCATATGCTTAGGACGACCATTGCACACATGTAGTTCTTCTGATATATCTCCCGTGTGCACAGGTCGTCCATTCCTTTAGCTTTGGCCGATCTATCAACTCTGAACTTGAGTCAACCTGTTACAGAATTTATCTCAACAAGTTCATTAGTACAAACTAAGTTTCCTTACAAATTTGTGATCATCAAAACACTCTTGGGATCCTAGATTCAACACACTGCAGTGATATTGTCCGCTCTGGGCCTTAGCCCACACGGTTTTATCAAAAACGTGTCACACTTAATAAAAGGCATGTTCCCATATATACCCAGCATCTCTCTCGTGACTTGTGCATGTGGGACTAATCCAAGGCATGCATCTTGCATCCTTTCCCCCTCAAGGAGCTCAATGTACTTGTTGAGTGATCTCCCACCATGACACAGAGGCCCACGCGGAGTGGCTCTGATATCACATGTAACATCCCTGGCCAAGGCATGATATTGTCTGCTCTGGGCCTTAGCCCGCACGGTTTTATCAAAACGCGTCACACCTAATGAAGGCAATGTTCCTATATATACCCAGTATCTCTCCCGTGACTTGTGCATGTGGGACTAATCCAAGGCATGCCTCTCGCATCATAGGATTCTTTTGATATGCCTTTTATGTGCATAGGTCGTCTGTTCTTTAACTTCGGTCGACTATCATGCTCTGAACATTGAAATCTTGTTTTTCAAAAAATTAGTTCAACAAACTCATTAGTCCAGACTAAGTTTCCTCACAAATTTGTGATCACCAAAACAATCTTGGGATCCTAGATTCAACATCATCATTTACCCTAAATTCTTTAGTGCAATAATTAGACCAAGTGGTTATTTTTCTTATCTTTGATTTATCACATCAATGACTTTGAAGTGACTTTAAGAGTTGTTTTGATAATTTTGAATTAACTCATGAGTCTTGGAGGTCTCACCAATAGATCAATTGGGGTGCACAAGCTATGATCAATGAGGATGTTCGAGAAATTCTTTTGTTGCGGGGTGTGGAGAAGCCAAGCAACAAGAACATGATGGCAATTGCCCTACCCGTCCTATCTTTAAAATACTGGCTCTCAAACTTTAACAATATCTGGTGACTTCAGCATTTAATTTAGGTGAAATGTGGTGATCATTTATCTTTCCACAATAATTAATTTTGAATCTAAATAAAACTTACCATTATTTAATCAATAAAAATTGACCAGCAAAGTTGGCAAGGGTCATGTTACCCACGGACACTATATGTGTTCAGTGTCGAGTATCATAATGCTAAAATCCATTTTCGAGAAATGGACGCAGGCCATGTTAGAGTATGACATTGTTCGTGTTTATCCTTTACATTACTATGTCATAAACCTCTTAGAACATGTGGCATGTTTCAAATCGTGTTCAATCTCCGACGCGGGTCGCGTTGCGACCCATTTCTTATTAAAATATATTCATTTTGGTTGACTCGTTAGGGCAATGCAAGCTGTGTTAAATTCTAACTCATGCCATTTTCTATGATCGTACACTTATGGTTTCATGATTCATCTTCCTCGGCCGACATGGACCATGTCCAATCTCAACGCGGGTCGTGTTATATATTCTCTTATATTATTAAATTCATAACTTCGAAACGCGGATCGTACGTCAGGAAGACGACGACCATGTTCGATCATCGGCTTGTGTCGGTCAAAATGAGCGGTGCTAGGGTTTCATGGTGTCAAGATGCGGACCATGTCCAAGGTGGATGTGAACCGTGCTTCGACGATGAACTAACATTAATCATTAAAACTTGTCATCCATGAATATAAAAGCATTAATTAAATTTAGGCCGAATTAATGATTTATCTAGACTATTAAACAAGAGTTAAACATCTTAATCATCATATTAACTATCATTATCTAGTATGAACCGTAACATGCAATTTATTAATCATGAAAATTTGTCTATAGAGATTCATCTATTTACATACCAGATTTTATAGAGCTTTTTCGTGGTTCGTTCTACTTTGATCTTCGCCTTCTCCTCCTCGCTCCATGCATAATTACATATGTCCTTCACATTCTCATTCTCCTAATAGTTTGTCATAGGACTAGGAAGGAAGAGAGAGAAAGAGAGACTAAGCACCTTGTGTGAGAGAACTTCACATGATAGAAAATAGGGCTCTACCTCTCATTGGCTCGTTTGGTATGAGATTAAAGACAAGAATAACACCTTAACCCCATGAACCTTGCCAATCCGAAGAGAAATAGGAATAGAAAAAATAAAGAAGAGACAAGGCATTAAATGTTGACCCATGCTTTGGAAGCTGTAAAAGTGGGAGTAGCTTGCTCCAGCTTGGGCAAGCTGCTCCCACCATTTTTTAATAGTTAAAAAGAAAATTTTAAATAATTACTTTAGTTTAGTAAAAATATTAACTATTTATATATAACTATATATTTTTCAAACATATAATTAAGATGATTTTATAATTATTATTTATAATTTTTATATTATTTTTATTCAACACGGAACTATTGTGTACAATGATAATTAATCGCATATCATATATATATATATATATATATATATATATATATATATTAAATAATTATATATTATATAAAAAATGCAAGAATAATAAATAATATATATTATTATATTTATAAAGTACTAGTTTATAATTATTTTAATAAATATATGAACTTAATATTTTCTATTCTTATTTCAACCAAACACCTATCTAAACCTCTTAATCCTAACAAAATGAATTGCACAAGAATATTCTTAATCTAACACACACTATTCTTAATCTTAGAATATCAAATTCTTGAATCAAGCGGGATCTTTAGGTGTTTATATAGGATTATCTATAACACCCCGAAACTCACACTCCGCCATGTGGCAAAGATGTGGACTTGGAGACGCTACATATCATACAAAATCTTGACTTAAATTTTGATTGGTTACAAAAATGAGGAATAAATAAAACAATGAAACCAAGGTTGAGATGACTAAAATATCCAATAGATATAATGTGAAAGATTTTCAACAAACTGGAAGTCTACATGTCTCTCAATAAAAAAGAGTTCAATATCTTGGCAGACAGTCATACAACTCAACTATTCAAAAATAGAGAGACCTAATGACAAAAGAGACTCCAAGGACCATCCATGTGCATATAGTATCCACCACGAGCGTCAGCCATCGCACACACCACCTGCATCAGAAATCCACCACAGCCTAGTTACTTGTGGAATTCAATGCAGGAGAAATAATATCTGATGAGCATAAAACACTCAGTATGTAAGGCAATAAGTACATAAAATATGTAAATAGACATTAGCATGAATCTGGATATTAAATCAGACTTTCCATGCTATAACAATGGTCATCATGGGAAACAATGTAACCTAAGTTTGTCATAAGCATAAAGTCATGCTTTCTTGGAACAACATTAGGAGTTCGTACATACCATCTACCCTAGAACAACATCAGGAAGATCATCCATATCTTGAAACAACATTAGGATGTCAATAATACCTTAACCTTGGAACAACCTCAGGGAAATAATAATATTTTGGAACAACATCATGATGATATCTCATGTCCTGGAACAACATCAGAACATCAATATAATACATAATGCGTAAGTGGCTTTAATCTGGGATTTCTTTAACAATCTTTTATATTCTCTCATTAATGCATTCAAGTGACTTTGGGATATTTTAATTAATTGCTCATGAGTCTTTTAGGTACGTCCAACTGCCAGTGGTGGTGCACTAACCACTGCCAACGTCCTAAAAAGGGGAGGATGCACGTGTATCCTCTTTGTTGTACAATGGGAGCTAGTTGAACAATAGGAACCAAGTAAGGGCCACATTACCCGTCGTATATCAATAACGTTGTGGCTCCAAACAATAGTCGGCGTCCTATTTGTTTTATTATTAATCTTGTACCCTTACCTCATCAAGATCCTTAGGTTTGCTAACAGTAAATCATTTAAGAGTCTTGTACCCTAACCTATTTATAGTTAGGAGTATTCTTAGGAGTCTGTAAACTGGTTCGAGGACGTTGTCGTGTTGCCAGAACACGGTTCGTGTCTTGTAGGGTCAACAAGAACCGCGCCAAGGTGGCACGGACCGTGTGATTTCTAGGGTTTCACTCCGCCTGTTGCACTCTGCATTCGCCTAATGCGCTCCGCGCCCATTCGCCGCGCTCTGCACCCGCCCAGCACGTTCTGCATTTGCTTGGCGTGCTCAGTCAGGAAAAAGGGTTTCATCCACTTATTAGAAGACGCGCGGCCCATTTTAGCCAAGACACGGTCCGCGTCCTGTGGGGTCAACACAGACCGTGTCAGGGTGACACAGACCGTGATTCATCTAGGGTTTCGCATCGCCGCACCGTTGTCATCTCCGCGTTTGCCTGGCTCGTTCTTCGCGTCCAACCGGTCCACGCGGTCCGCATGCGAGGGATGCGGTTCCCGTGACCTCACACGGTCTAAGATTTCCGCGTCATCACGCCGTGCTCCGCGTTTCATATGTCGCGCTCCGCATTCCCAGGTCGACGCATGTCCTAGAGTTTTCTCCGCGCCACGCCCGAGCCAAATTTCTAGGTCGCATTTCCAGTCGAGACAGACCGTGTTGTGTCATCTCCTCCATATCCACGATTTCGCCAAATTTCTAGGTCGTTTTCCATCGATTTTTTAGATCAGTTTACATCCATTTTATGAGAGAAACTTCCCCTATCTAGATTGCAACATCACAACACCAATCTCTAGGAAAAACGAGGGGAAAAATCTGAAAAAATATGCAAGGTTCATCACATCATTTTATGTACGAAGAATCTGCTAAGAAAACATACCTTCGGATTTGTTGGGGTTTGTCATGTACGTTCGGGGACGTCCTCTCCTGCATCTCTCCTGCTGAGATTTTGGTTCTTCTTCTCCTAGGCTGAATAAATCACATGGCATAAAGAGACAGATCGAAGAACCAAGATGAAGAAGGGGGAGAAATTTGTCTTACCTAGGGTCGGCTATGCACCATGAGGGAAAACCAAAATTTTTCTGAATAAAATTATGTGGCTCCAATCCCTATGTGGTATTTATACTGCTAAGGCCCTTATTGGATCCGGGTTTATTAGACAATCTCTTAATTTTTCATATTTAAATTAAATTATGAATTTTGAAATAATTAGAATTCTAATTTTTATTTCTTAGTCATTAAGATATCTTTGTAGGAGATAAATCTAAGAGGATTTGAATTTAAATTCGATTGTAGGAATATTTTTTGAAATTAAAAAAAATATGGGGAGTTACGTTATCTATGAATTGTCTAAGTTTAAGTTGGATTATACTTCATCTGTCTATCTTAATGAGTTAGATTTTTTTTTTGGTACAATTAATGAGCTAAATTTGATTAAATATTATTCTTTAACTTAATCCAAAATTTAACATAATTTATTTAATAAATTTTGAATTTTCATCTAGCCACCCTAGCACGGGCCGTGTTGAAACTCAGCAGGGTCCATGTTGAACCCTGGTGTTACAATATAGTTTTGTAAAATCATATTTTATAAGATAGGATTATTCTAAAAATATTGTATTTCGTCAACTAGACGCACTATTAGATATTTGATATATTTTCACTTAAGTTACTAAATATTCGTTTAGAGAGAAAGAGAGACTAAGTTCTCGTATCAAAAGCAAAGTACACTTTTTGATAGTGCAAAATGCATCAAATCTAGAAGACACGAGGGCAACAAATGCTTACATTAATTGATATTACCACACATAAAACCAAAATATTATTCTATGAAATCATTAATGAGGATGAGATGTGTTTAACGGGATCCCATGGATTAATTTGTTGACTTACTAAATTAGTTATGAATCAAATAATATATTTTATAGAGGTTAATGGATGTACGAAGGAGTTTGTTCGATCTATGGTTGAGATTAAGATGTATGAATTAAATTATTAGAGATAGTTCAAGAATACTTAAATTAAATTTCAATCTCAGTAATAGTAATTAGGACTAAGAAAAATCGGATTCCAAATCGGGTCGCTCCTGACTCGGTTTTGGTCGGGGTCTTAAAAAATGAGACTCGGACCCGAACTCAATCCTGGCCCGCTCCAGGACCAGGTCGTCCCAATTTAACCGGGAATAAATCGGGATGCTGATTGACCCAATTTTATTTTTTATTATATTAAAACAAATTTAAATATTATAATATTTATTAATATTAATTGTTAGTAACTATATTTTTTTTATTATGCATTACTAATAAAATTAGTTTATATGTTATTTTTAAAAGAAAAACTACAATATAATATATAAATATTATACATATTTATTTATAATATATTTATATATTATAATATAAGAGAATCGGGTCGGGACTAAATTTGGATTTCTTGAACCCGGACCTAATTCCGACCCGAATCGGACCAAGTTTTCGAGTCACATGACCAGGTCCCAACCCGATTATATTTCAGACCGAGAAAATTCTCAAAAATTCGGATCGGACCGAGCCGGGATAACTGGGTCGATTCGGTCATGCTCAGCCCTATTAGTCACAGAGCGAAGATCGAACGACGCTCTATATGTGTACAGTAAAATTTGCTCCACACATTTCTTATTCTTTATTTTATAATTCGCTAACCCAAATACGTAATCCTAATAATTCAAAATTATAAATTAATAAAACAATAATAAAGTAATACTAAATTTACTTATTTTATTAATATTTTCAATATTTTTCAGTAATTTGTTCATTATTTTATTTTTTAGTATACTTATTTTATTTTAAAATATATAATTGTTGGAAACTTGAATATAAAAAATAAGTTCAAAATAATAGTCTACCACATAAATTTCAAGTTGAGATAGATCAGATTTCAATTTTCTATTCATACTCAAATACATTTTTGTTATTTTTTAATTAGATTAATTATTTTTTCTCAAACTCGACTAGCGGTACTCATGAGTCGAGTTTGTTCCGATCTGATTCCAAATCCGAATGATTTTGTTTGGATTAAGTTAGATAGAGTTGATGACAAATTAGTCATCAAGTCAATCCAATCTTCATTGGGTCTCATTGGATCGGATCGAATCATTCATTTATCCAATTAAACTTTTTAATATATTTTTATTTTTTTAAATATTTAACATAAATTATATTTTAAAAAAGAAATAAACTTATTATTTCAAAAGTTTGTAATACTTTTAAAGGATATAAAGTGTAATTTTTTAATATAGTTTAATTTTAAATTAATATAAAATTCTTATCCAAAATAAATTAATTTAAAATTTATTAAAAAATATATAAAATCTCGAGTCATCGGGTTGGGTCGAGTTGATCGGTTCTGAAAAAATAAAACTCGTATATGACCTGTTGGTGATCGGATTATGATCGAATATGTTCGAGTCCAATCCGACTCTACTCATTGAAATTTGATCGATTCAAATCGTTGGATTTATCGGGTCGTTATCAGATGAATATCCCTAAACTCGACCCACTATGAACTATTCTAATGCAGCATGAGATTGGTAAAATCTTCTTATTATTGTCTCTATACAAGTTTTTCCACTAATTTTACTCCGATTATATTCAAAATAATTAGTAAAAGGAGAACTAAAAATAAAATTCAGAACGAATCAGACTCGTGAGACACTTGATTTATTCTATCCTAAGTATCTGTCAATATATATGCGCATTAAAGCCATCATAGAAGATTAAATGATTAGGTGAATCCATAATTTATTCATAGTTCGATATTAAATATGTAATTATAAATTTATTTTTAAATATATTTTATTTTAAGAAATTAAAATTAAATAACATTATATCAAAATGAGTAGTATAACTACATATTTTAAATTAAATAGTGAAGATTTGAATTAACACGTTAATAAATTAAGTGTTCACACCAAACCCTTCATAAAATACTTTAGAAGTTTTGACTTTAAGTATTACGCAATGCACGTAAGGACATCCTTAATTTTCATTTTAAGTCTTTTTTTATTTTATTATTTTATTATTATAAATGGGATGTAGGCAAATCCTACCTCAAACAATTCATATAATGCTCGATCTTTTAGGGATTCAGGCTATTTATGTCGATTTTTTTTGTGTGTAAACTCTGATATCTAAAATTTTATTGTGATATGACTACTTCAGATGAATTTTAAAGATAAATCTCTTCTAATAATGACAAAATTTACTTTCCAATCAACATTTTAAAAAAAAAAAAGAATTGCAGGTTCTTACATAAATCTAAACTTATTTACACTAAATGGGCCAAGCCCAATAGTTAAAGGCTTGATCCTGTTCGCTTTTTATGGGCCATGAAAACCACAACTAACGTTATAATTTTTTTTCCTTTAAAAGTTTCTTCATTTTTTTTGTTACAAAAGCTAATAAAAAGATATTATTAGACGCGAAGCCGGTGACCACCACCGCCACCACTCCAAAGTCCCGACTGCGGCGAGAGCGAGAGGAATAGCCACCGCCACCAAGGCGGAGGAGCGACGGTTCCGTGGATCGATCGGTCCATTGGAAGGCAGAAGGGTGCAGCGACCGCGCGTGGAGGAGGCGGAGGAGAGGTAGGGCAAGGGATTCGTCCATCGGCTTTGCCCGATTCATATCGGAGGCGGCGGACGCGGAGGGGCTGCGAGGAGATAAAGATGAAGACGACGAAGGGAGGGAAGACGATGAACCCCACGGACGCCTACCGGAAGGAGCTCCGCAAGAAGGAGATCAAAAGGGTGCGTTTCTTTGGCTGATTTGGGCATCTTTTTTTTCCCTCTTTATCGCTAGGGATTTCTCCATTAGCTTTTGTGCGATGTTAATTAAGTGAATGGCTTCGGTTGGCCTAAATTGTTGGTTTCTTGTGGTAAAAAACGTAGCTTTATCAGTGACATGCCCTTTCAGAGAATCATAACATAACTTTTTTTTTGGAATATGTTTGTTATGAATGATAATGTGATTTATTCTTTAAACGTCAAAATGTTATATTTCTCCCTCTTGACATCGATTAAAGATATAAAAACATAGAGTACGGCATTAATGATTTAATCGGAGTTTGTTGTAAAGGCAACTATGATTAGCGTTCAAAAATTACAGTTTTCAATTTCGTTAAGGCTAAAGGGTGTAGTAGTAATGTATTATTTTTGAGCATTTCTTGTCATCTTGGAATCAATTTGATCTGATGTTTTGACCGAGTATCCTTTGGAACCAAGTTTGAATCATAAATTAATGATCTGTCAATTCAATTACAACGTACATGAATTATCACTATCATACACTCTTTCTTTGTGATTCTCATGACAGAATAAAAAGGAAAGAAAGAAGGTCAGAGAAGTTGGTATTCTGAAGAAGGATCCTGAAGCCATCAAAGAGCAGATTCAGAAATTGGAAATCATGAGTACGTGATTGAACCTTAAGTCTTCATAAGTTGTAGAATTATTTGTATAAGGTCCTTTTGTATTATTCTTTAGAAATTATGGCCGATTCACATTTTTACAGTGTTAATTCGTTGGCAACCATTAGTATGCCATGTTATCATTAACAATCTCCAGGCTTTCATTTTTGTGCATAATCCATTGACTTGTGAGCAACTGCTTGTTGCATGTTGTTTTCCGGTTATGAAGGGCCCATGCCCTAGTACAAGAAAATAGAAATTAGAACTAAGTGTGTCATACTAGGGAGACTCGAACATTGGACCTCTACAAAAGGAATCATGGCCCAACTAGTCCGCCTAGGAGCTGGTTGGTTCATGATTGTTTTTTAGTGCATTAATTTATTAGTCTTAATACTCTTTGGAAAAACACATGTAGACAAGGAAGAAATTTTGGTTTACTGCCTCCTGTGATTCATCATATTATCCCAGGACCTACGGTTTTCCTTTTTGATTGCTGACAACTGTCAGCAGTGTAATACTTTCCATTAATCTTGTTAAATTGTTCATATAGATTTTTTTTCTTATGACCAAGGTGTTACCGTGTTAGAGAAGTTTTAATCTGGAAACAAACTATCAAAACTTTTCATTACAAACAAGGTTTTGAGCAGAAAGTTCAAACAATTAAAATTGTGAGTAAAATAAATTCTTTTATGAAGTGATTCTTGATGTTGCAGTTATCTTCATGCATGCGTGAAATTCTTTAATGAAGTTTTTGTAGAACAACTCTCGTAAAGTTCTCAACTGAAAGAATGCTCTTTTTCAGTTTCGAACATTTCCATCAATGATGCAGAAACTCAATGCACATAATGGATAATTGGATTTACTTGTTTCGGTTTTCTGAAACTTTCACAGTATGGAGTTGGTGATCAGCACAGTACATATTTCTATGTTGATGTTGGCATTTTTCTGATTCATAGTACTAATATTTAACATATGTTACAGAGGCTGATGGTGCTTTGGACAAGGCGCGGAAACACAAGAAGAGGCAGCTGGAAGATACCTTGAACATGGTTCTGAAGAAAAGGAAGGTATGGTGTCTATAAGTAATCATTTAATGATGTGTGAGAGAACCATAGTATGTCATATGGGTGATTGAAAAAAAAATCTCTCGGAGGGGGATATCGACTATTTGGTTGAGTCAAACTATCTGCAGAATCAACACCCCCAAAAAAATTATGCAGAAGCACAACATAACAACTTCGTCTGTCCCCTTCAAAAAAATTGCAGAAGCTTTCAAATGATTCTCTTATCTATGTGCATGTGTTGCTTTAATTTAGGTTCCAGAAACCCTTAAAAAAAGTTCTAGCTGTTGTCATTTTTGCACTTGTCAGTTGAATTAATATTATTCCTTTTCCTAAAAGTTCCTAAAACCACGGATGATTCTGGAATTTTTTTGACCAAAGCAGGAGTGTCAGTTTCGACCTCTTGCAGTATGAAGAATCTTTCATAACACTTAAGTGTGGGGCACTGTATTGCCGTCAAAGAAATGTGGGGCATCTTATATTAGTTGAAGTTGAACAAAGTTGGCTTATTAGCTATTCCAAAAATTTAGCAGGGATGAAAAGTGTATGTTACATGATTTTGGGATGTGTGCATGTGGAAGATCCTTCATATCTTACATTCTGAATAAGAAACATAATTCATCTTATTGCTTCACTCACATCCATGTCATATTGCATTGATGTGGGTGCTTTGCAGAAGAAGTTCTATTCATCGTATCTAGAAATATAAATGTTTTTTTTTAAGGAAATATAAATGTTAATATAGACACCTTGTTGGATGTGTCAGTTCTTTTATTAAGGGGGCTTAGCTTACTTCTGCATTTACAAAGTGGAAAATTTGAATCACGTGTCTTGTCGAAGAAGGTGGAATGTAGAAACTAATAGCTTCCAGTGTTTCATGTTTCTATTACATCTTTTCTGTTTATTACATCAAGTAGCTCGTGGTTCAGAAATGTGTAGCTACTCTTTTATAATAATTATTGTAAATCCCGCTTTCACAGAAATAAAAATGTTAGTATAGACATTTGCTCAGGGGAATATGAGATCATTATTCCTTTTCTTTTTTGTTTTGCCAAATAGTAAAACTTGTGGGCCAAGGATGAAAAACTCTTTTCGGGAAAACAAGAAGGAATAAAAGCTTGTTACCTCCCTTATTCCTAATAAACCAATCTTTCATTGTTTCATGGCTATGATTTGTTCCTGTGACATTAATCTCAATTGATTTCTTTCCATGCATTACTTTTAATTTTTTGCACTTGTAATAGGAATATGAAGAGAAATTGCGTGAGAAAGGAGAGGCACCAGTTATGTTCAGGTTAGGTTACTCTTTTGAGATGTTATTTTCTGAGGACCTTATTATGGCTCTTGTATTGCATCGTTTTATTAATTCTTTAACATGTTACCAGCCACTTAGGTCTCCCTAAAAGACGAACCACCACAGAGGAGGAACGAGTTAATCATCCAAAACCTGAGGTAGGTTGGCCTAAAACTGTATAACTACCAAGTTTTCTACCAGAACATGCTAACCAACTGAAATGCAGGACTCGGTTTACTATCATCCCACCTTAAATCCTACTGGAGCACCGCCTCCTGGAAAGCCCCCCATGTATAAATCATCTATAGGTAACTGTTCTGTTATTTTCAGCTACATCTTGCATTTTTTACTTAATTTTCTTTCCCTTTTCTTATTGCACCGTAGGGCCCAGGATCCCATTAGCTTCATCCAGCGGCGCTTCATCTTCAAAGAGCGAAGCAGAAGAAGAGTTATCTGTACCACCACCCCCTCCCCCACCACCTCTACCAGACTCCGGTCAACCAGTTTCTGAGTCTGCTATACTTTCAACGGTACCTCTACCTCCTCTCCCACCAGCTCCACCCAAGCCCAGCACAGAGAATGCAGATTCAAGCGTGCCATTAGTCCCGCCACCCCCACCACCTGGGCCTCCCCCAAAAGACGTAGCTGACGCTCGCTCAATGCTGCCTCCTCCTCCTCCCCCGCCACTTCAGCAGATGGCACAACCTCCGCCACCAGGTGTAAAGGGCAAGGAAATTGATGACAGAAATATTGCTCTGGATGGCCAAAATTTGAAAGAATTAGATCGGGTATTTGTTTGCCTTTTTATTTGGTTCAGTTAATTCTATGACCTTTGTAACTAGTTGTAACTTTGCATCCTGATCTTTCCTCTTTTGCCTTTGACTTGGTAACTAGGCATACTTATTTACTTAATACCATCCTCATTCTAATGTTTTTTTTATAACTCCTATTGTTTATGGATTATTATAAGTTTTAATGATGTCTCGTTCTCCAAGGTATCTCTACTTCAGCATTCAGAAAAATACCCAAACTGATACTAATTCAATTGTTGGCTGTCTAGAAAATTGACTTTGAAGAAACAATTTTGCAGATCTTAATGGTTGATGATTTGAAAGTTAGCGTGTGATATTGAAACCCCATATGTTGTATCATGTTGAAAAGGTTTTGTTTTATATATCCATCTGACAGTGTGGCAGACAACTGGCTTAGATTGATATGGTTTATACTCGGTTCTTTTTTTTCTTATTTGTCTTTATACTGTCAAACTATCCACCATGGCACAAACATAGTATTATCTTGCAACTATGCTTTAGCTTATACGGAGTTTTAGTGAAATGTTAGTGTTCCTCGGTTCTTGTCTAAGGGTAAGGATCTATACCTGATGGATTTCCTTCTTTGCAGGCGACATCTGTGCTACCTCCACCTCCACCGCCCCCTGGGCTGCCTCCAAAATCAGTAAATCTACATACTGATGGTACATCTTCTGAATCCAACAACCAAAATGCTCCAGGATTGTTGTTGCCACCTCCTCCAAGACTTCCACCTCCACCCCCGACAGCACTAATGTCTCATAGACCTCCCATGATCCTACCTTCACAGCATGACATTTTGCCTCCAGGCATCTCACGCTTTCCCCCACCACCGCCAGACTTAAGGCCTACAATGATGCTTCCAGGAATTCCTAATAGACCACCTCCACCTCCACCAGGAATGATTCCACCATCAGTTCCCATGCCACCATTTGCAGCACCTCCTGTACCCCCAGGTGTTATGGGCCCCCCAATTATGCCAGGTGCTCCTATGCAAGAGGATGATTTCGGTGCATTTAGGCCTTCAGCACCTCAGAAGCCGTCATACATCAAGTCAGCTGCACCAACTGTTGTGAAGAGACCACTAGCACAGCATACCCCAGAGTTAACAGCTATGGTATGTAAACCATTACTGAGCTTGTATCTTAGGTGCTATCTCTCTCTCAGAAAAGAAGTGCTATCTTCTATTTATGCATGAAGGGCTTATTTTATCAGATTATGAAAAATCTTATTTGAAGAAAATCCATTCAATAAGCAGACTAGTTTCCTAACGTCGCCATCCTATTTGATTGAATTTGCATGTTACTTCCAACTGTCAACTTGATCGTCTCAAAAAAAACTGTCAACTTGATTATTATGCTTTAGTCATATCCTTGGAATTCTTTCAGGACTTTTGTTCATTTTCCACCATATAATACCTGACATTCGAAGACCTACATTGATGGATCTTGTATTGTCCATCACAAATTCTTAGCATGTTTGCTGTGCCTGTGAAATTGGTTCTGTGCATTTCAACAATAAGGTTAAGGTTTCAAAAATATATGGACCAGGCGTTAAGATGATTAACCAGTAGAATCTGTCCATACTGAAATATATTTGATATCATTTCAGAAAATACAATTACATTATCATTTAAAAAATATGCCTTTGAGGCAGCAATGATATGCACAGTCAGATCCATATGGCTTTTTATGTACTATTGATAAGTGATAAGAAATTAGGCCTATTGAGTTTTAAATAAATATACTGAAGTGTGTTTGAATGGCCAAGTTGAGCCCCCTATGATGTCAAGGGTTTTAAATATCAAGTTGTAGACAGATAATAAATATTCATTATCCTTGCGGCCTGGTGTTAGATTTACTGATCCTCATGGTCCATCACTTTTATCATGTATTATCTGTGAGCTATATTAATAAAAGACTTGTTGTCATTGTAGGAGAAACTTGAAACACCGGGTTTTAAAGTTGTAGACAGATAACAAATATTCATCATCCTTGTGGCCTGGTGTTAGATTTATTGACCTAGTTGTCCACCGTTTATCATGTATTATCTGAGCTATATTAATAAAAACACTTGTTGCCATTGCAGGGGTAACTTAGACACCATCGAATGTTTCAGAAAAGGAATGTCATATGATATCATATTATGTAGATGAAAAATAAGAATCTTTGCATGCCATAGGAAAGGGAATGGTGGATTATGATAAAGTTTATTTTTCCTCATTTGTCTATAACATGCAGATTTTGTTCAATTATAATGTTTCTTTTTGTCTATTTCAGTATTTCTATGTGCTGTTTGATTAAATTGTGGTGTTGCCCTGTAACAGGTTCCAGCATCTGTTCGTGTTAGGAGAGAAACAGCTGCTCCCAAGGCCAAACCTAAACCACATACTCCGGCCATTGCCTCGACTTCGAAGCCTTTGGTCCCCACAATTATTAAAAAGTCGGAAACATCAACCACATCATCAACATCCAAGGCTCCGAGTATTGATGATTCATATATGGCTTTCATGGAAGACATGAAAGCATTGGGAGCCCTTGACAGCTAATATAGAGAAAGGATGCTGGTGTAGTGCCTCTTTGATTGTGTTTTATATTAATTTCATGCAAAAATTCTGTACTCAATGGGCTCTTGGACATTACAATGCATGCTCTTTGAACCTCAAGATGGCAATCTTAAGTGAAAACATTTTCCACTCTTGGAATGTCAACATGAGCCTTTGTTATGAATGCCAAAGACAAGTTACTTGTACTATGCAGTTCCAAGGGGAAATATTATTTTGGCACTCCTGATCTTTAACTGATGAATTAACTCGATTTGCCTTTCTCAGACTGCATGCAGTTTTATTCTGACCTTAAGGTGTACTGTCATATATCTGTGCAACAACTCTTTAAGGAACCAGAATATTATAATAATTTACTGTTACTTTGCGGAGGGTTTTTATTGTGGTTGTTGTTTTACATGCAGGACCTTGCATCTGGTTCAGTTGAAGCAGATGCTAATGTGACTGGTAAATACATAACAATCTTGTGATTATCTCAATTAACTGCGTCGTTAGATGCACAGTGATTAAAAAAGCGGGTGATAATAAACAGAGGATACATTACTCACGGTATACGAACGATTGTCAAATTTTTACAAGCCCTGGTAGAAGGATGTTATTTTCTGTAACGCCTCATTTGTTTTTTTTTTTCATCAACTATAATTTGTTTGGGTATATACAAAGCCAATATTCAGAATTATTAACACCTGACTAATTTGGAGTTAAGATAAAAAATAGAACGATATTTCTATGATCAAATCGACGATTTCAAAATTCCAATTTAAAGTTATTAGCTTTCGTCAATATTGAGATATAACTTTATTAGTTGGTTCTGCCAATCAAATTTAGTTGCAAAAGAAATTTTTTGTTAGATCGATTTTTTTATATTATTAAATGACATTTACGCCCCTTACTTATATATAATAAATATATGTTTTTTACTTTATATAAATAAGAGAAGGTCACCACCCCTTTGCGCGTTATTGTTTCTTAGTTTTTAATTGTTTATCATATTATTATGTTTATAAAAAATACAAATGTAACATAAATATCACCAAGAGCGCATAAAGGTCATTTAATAAATATGAAGAAATGACATGACAGAAGGGTCTTATTATCAAATTGAAATAAGGTTAGAGATTCAAAACCATAAATTTATAGTTTGACGCGGAAAAAGTTATAATAGGTGAGGAGATAACTATTAACTATGCAGATTCAAAGGCCTGCATATGAGATACACACAAGGACAGTAATTTTTTTATTATTTCATTGTACAGGACTTAGCCTCTCATTTATTATGGCGGATATCAGTTCATCTATCCACGATGAAAACATCTAAAATCTATTCATCTACGACCATGTTTTTTTTTATTTGGTAGCATGTTAATAGTTAGTGAACCCTATAGCTTTTTATGTTATTAAGCTAAAATTTTGCACAAATTACTATGATTTATATGTCCGAAATTAGTAGACATGTTATATATATATATATATAT
>LTAE01002121.1:8759-29833 GCA_001647135.1 Pontederia paniculata | reverse complement strand
CTCTCTCTCTCTCTCTCTCTCTCTCTCTCTCTCTCTCTCTTGCTGGAATCATCGGTTATTTTTTGTTATGTTTTCTTATTTTACATTTAAAGCATTAAAAAGTTCGTGCAGACTTCAAATTGCATGCATGTATTTGTACATGGTTTCCCAACATACGTGCAAAGCCACACACTTAAAAATATAAACATGTAATAAAAAGAAGAGCCATTTCTCAGCACACCACTTCCTGCTTGCTTAATTACTCATGTTGGGATGTTTCTCTGGATTGAACAAGTAACCACATGTCTAAACTGCATATTTGCATGGAGCGTTTGAAGAGGCGCATTTGATCACGAAAGGAGGAAACTACGAGCACTGCAGATTAGAAATTGTAATGATTTCAGAGCTGAATAGAATTCAAACTCTTTCAGCTAAGTTATATTGCTGCAGATTCTTGCATGCATGGTTTGATGCTGCAGGTACATTGAGCAGCCTGCGAACAGTGGAAACTACACCAGTACCAAAAATTTATCATTCCTTGTGATACGGTTGAAGAAAACCTTCTCCCAGCTCTGGGCTACATATACTCCGGCAAGGACTAACAATGACGTTTACATACTGACCAACAATGGCGTCAACTTTGTAACAGGACTCAGCCGATTACTCATACTGACCAACAATGGCGTCAACTTTGTAACAGGACTCAGCCGATTACTTCGCCTCTTGCTTCATCATGCTTGGTGACTGGAGAATCTACTGGTTGGAAGAGTACTGTGCTCTTTCTGCTTCTGAACATATATCTTGGGTTGCATCATTGGAAGCCTGTCCAAGATGTGTGGTTTCTTCATCAATAGCCAGCTGCATAAAATATAATACAACTGCAGTGGAAGCCTGCTGCATATAATATCTTGGATTGCAGCATTGGAAGCCTGCAATGTTGCATGATGCAGGCATATTACATAGGCATATGATAGTTACACAAAAAACAACAAAACAAGAATAGAAATGAAAAAAAATTACCTTTCAGAATTTAGCTCAAGTGGTAATCTTCTGGTTTGCTTTGCAAATATAATACCACTTCCAACTCTTCTACCAGAATGGATCACATTTAATAAAGCAGAGCAAGGCTGCCTAATCTGATTGAGCAATAAGAAGAGCAATTCAAGTGGTAGAATTTAAGCTCAAAGAGAAATCACAAATAACACCTACTGAAGTCTGGATATAGGTACACCATGTGTTACTTAAAATCAATAATTATACAAGAATTAGATATCTTCTAGTAAATCTTGTACGCCTCCACATCACGTAAAAGGCAATAAATTTAAATCCTTGAATCTGGCTTTTTCATAGTAATGATGTGCATTTTACACCGGATATTGGTACAACTAATGGTAACTTCCTCAACATTGCCCGTGAAAAACTAAATAAAAATTTGAGGGCAAAGCATGAAGCCATCTTCATATTCTCATTTCCAATCCAAAATTGGGAAAATCACTCCGGATAATCATGTTTTCCACATGTACCCATCTAAGGAGATCTCAACAGCCTCAATGCCCATTCGTTGAATGCCAAAATTTAGAACTAACGTACACTTCAAAGACAGCGTACAATGTTCAGTTTGGGCACAGGAGAATATATTGAAAGCAGACACTATAGTAGAGGAGCTCTGTGAGTGCTACCTGGTTGCCAGAAAATGGCCTAGAAGTTGTCCATATTTTCATCTTTGGCGTTAAGGCCATCCTCAAAGCCTGTTCCCGGGGCAAGCTCATTCAGATCCAGCAACCTTCTCTTTTCTATCACACTTGTTTCTTGTCCATGGCCATCCACCTGTTCTAGTGATTGTTGCTCTTTTTCTACATCTTCTGTCAATTCTTGAATTGTTTTGGTATCTGTCATTTCTTCATCACCTCGTTCATCCTGTGAATCTTCACTCTCAGTTGAAGCTTCCAATTCATTGGAAGCATCTGAATGCATATCTGAAGCATTTGTTTTTCCAGGCTTTGCTGAATCAGAATCTGTTTCTGACACATCATACTGTCTGTAATTTACACGTTGTCGAGTTGATCTTCGGCTACGTCTAAGACCCGTCTGAAGCTCATCTATAGATCTCAATTTTTTTTCATGTTTACTGCGACTTGGAAATTTCTTGTATTGTTGCCGCTCTTCTGCATCTTCACTAGTGCTCAAGGAATATTCCTCCTCTTCCTCATCGTCCTCAGCATTTTCCTCCTCCCAGTGATATTCTTCATCTCCATCAGAAGCGCTTGACACCATCTTCTTCTGCTCTCGGATTCTCAGATACTCCTCATCATAAACTGCTTCTCCTACTATATCATCATCGCTGTAAAAGTATGCATCAACATCTGATACAGCTGCAACATAATCTTTCTCCGAGTATCTCTGAGGTCGTTTCCTTCGTCGATTGCTAAATTCCAGCATAAAGAATGTTGTCCATAAAAACCAAAAAAAAAAATGTAGAATGATGTGTAAAAAATATGAACCAAGAATACCTCCGGTCAAGAGGTTCAGTCTGATTATCAACATTGGTTTCTTCATAATCGTTTGATCTTGGGGAGTGTCCATCATCAGATGCGGCATCCATTTGTGAGGGGTCATGCCATTTACCATTAGTAGATATATCAGGTTTTGTTCTTCTAGGAAGATTCTCAGGGGAGCCTTGCCTTTTCCTAGACAATAAAGCATATCCAAAAGAATCATTACCAAGTGGTACAGAAAATTCTACTTTCTTCAAACAATCGGATATGTTATGTTTTTAAGGGAAACAACCAAATATGTTAAAGAGACATAATCACAGAAGGAAAATATGACATACTTTGTGACCTTGATAGCCTCATTAATTGACCGGTCATAATCATCTGAAAATATGGCAAACATCAGATTATTATTTTATCAATTATCATACAAGATACTGAAACAAGATTCTGCTAGGATGAATTACAATCCGCGTATATAAAACACCAAAGCAATATAAAATGAAGTACACAAGATAAAATGTTAATTTCATGTAAGTAAAAAAAGTGAAAAGTACTTGATAATAGTTTTTTCTGATGAATCTTTAGTCATAAACCTATGTAATTGAAATACCCAATAAGATGTAAGAAGACATATTGCATCCCTGAATTGTCACTTATCACCATGTACACGCTTTCACATAGTCTTCCACCAAAAGCAAAATGATGGATACAATATTACAGTAGAAAAGAAATCAGTTTAACCTCTCAAAAAAAAAAAATCAGTTTAAGAATCCACTCATTCAGTGATGGAGCATTGCATTCAATTCAAGAAATTCTAATCCAGATCAACCAACAACTAATAAGAGAAAATCTTCCAAAAATCAGACAAAACATGGACTAAGCTTCAAAATATATCAAGTCAAGATTTCAGACGACAAGATTCTAGCCCATGCCAAAATTATGTAATCAATGACAATACATAGTACAATTCAAGAATCATGTTTCTTGACAGAATAAGATTTTCTTTTCTTGAAGGAGACAGAACAAGATTCCTAGAAACATGTATTGTATCTTTTTGCGGGGATGAGCACCTTCATTCTGCCTCTCTTGTTTAATTGCTATCGTAGACACTTGTACGTCTCACATTTGTTTTAACAGATTCTCTTCTTCAAAAAAGTTCTAATAGATTCTGGATGAATACTTCAACCTTTTCCTCCTCCAAAAGAAAAAGGAAACATGTAGTAGTTAAATACCATGTTGTTGGATGAATACTTCAATCTTTTCCTCCTCCAAAAGAAAAAAGGAAACATGTAGTAATCAAATACCATGCTGTGTGTTACGCATACTATCCTTCATATATGACCTCTTTATAGCATCTGCTGTCGATGTGATGTGGTCCACATTTATGTTATGACAGTAAAAGAAGCTAGACTCACAGACCATGTAAACATATTCCCACAACGTTGAGATTCTTCAAATCTCACTTGTTTTCTATGTTTCATCAACATGGTAGCATCTCTAATCCAGAACTGGATCTACTTATAAGAGTAACTGCCTGATCCTGTAGAATTATCTTGTTAATGTGCAATAAAGGAGATGCATCTCGATGATGCATTTTACAGCTAAATAACTATGGCAAACATGGGCCAGTATGAATTCACATGCAACCAATGCTCCATGTGATACCAGAATTTCTTTTAAATCCCGATTTTGTCAAGGTGATCACATATGTTTTTTCTATGCTTTTATCTCCAAAAGTGATATCCCTCTCTTATGACATTTCCATATTTGATATTTTAAATTGGGTTTTATTTATCTTTTTTCTTTGTTTCTTTCAGTGTCATCGGTATGACAGACTGTCAGCACAACAGTAAAACAATCAGCATCATTCACCCTATAATCCATGCACGCTAAAATGTTATGCTTAATTCAAACCAATTTACCTCTCCTAAAGTGTGACATCAATGTTTGGGCTTCATTGACATATGACAAATGCACCTTGAAGCCATAATTTTACCCATTCAGTGACCACTAACTTCAAACAAATATCTCTGATAATATCACATATTTATTGCTCAACAATAGATCTCATGCCAGCAAGTGTGTGGCATGAGCATAGAGATTTTTGAGGAGAAATTTTGATGCTTGCAAAAACTTAGATGTAACATGGATTTGCCTCTCTTGCCAAGATCATCACTGCCAGTATTCCTAATGATGCTCATGGGTGGTATAAGAGGGTGTTTGGCTTCTGCATTTTCAATTTTGGTTTGAGATTGATGTTTTAATATCAGGAACTTATCATAAAAAGCATTTAGAGAGATAGAAGTTTGTGCAGTCAGGTACTATAGATTCGCAATATTTTCATTCAAACAGAATATTGGAGTAAGTCAAATCACATTTTCCACTAGCAGTACTTGGGCGGTTTTGACAGTAACCAATTCGCCGTGGTTGGTTCCAATACACTTATAAAAGCTAATGGACTTTCATGGTGCATTTGAAGTAGGGAGGGAATTGCCAAAATGAGACTAAGTTCTTACACTAGTTCACAGCTTATAGTCTGCCCAAAAAGAGAAAATTGAAGGAAATTGAATTGCTACGAAGCAGTGAGAAGTGTTGCACATATTTCTATGATATGTTTTGATTTTATTCAATGCATAAGAAATATAGAAGATCAGCAAAACTATTCTCTTCAAGTTTCAAACTTCAGACACATACCAAAAGTATATGTAACAGGTTTCCGGTCACGAAGGTAACGGCCTGATGTAAGTCCATCCGCTGTTAAATAGCTATCCAAAAGGAGGGCTTCCCTGTGTTGCTTTTTCAACAACCTCTCTTTCTTCTGCTTTAATAATGAAAGCATCAACGAAATTTGATTGCATGATTGGCTTATAATATTCCAAGCACTAGTATGAGGTGCATAAAAGATACATCTGACTCCCTCAAAAGGAAAAAAAAGGATACATTTGAACAAGTAAATGAATTTGACAAAAATCTGTTACCTTGTGAATTTTCTCGATATCTGGAAGAAAATCAATCTTTAACTTCTTGCCAAGTGAAGCTTCTGTTCTATTTTTACTAGAAAAAAGCTTTTCCTGCAAGGAAAGGTTGTAAATATAAGGATCAAGGGAAAAGCTAAAGATATGAAATACCAATCAACGAGAGGACATTCTCAGCAATTGAAATGATAAAATCTTTACACATGAATGAGGAATTTCAATTGAAATTTTGGTTAAATTATCAAGTCAAGATTGCATGCAAAAAGCACAATCCCGATAAGCACGGAAACATGAAAAAATGCCACTAATTACAATATCAGAATGTATTCAAGTATGAAAAACGATTCTCATTGGACCAACAGACACCCAAGACTCGATTCTTAAAATCATTTCTTGAAGTTATGGATATCCATCAATATGATATTGTACAAAGAAGAAATAAAAGATCTTTACAACTCTTCAGGTTCATTCAGGAAATTAGCATATGGGTTTTCTTAGAGGATATGCAATTTAAATTATGACTATCGTCTTACATGCCAATTCAGTATTCCATTGCATCTCCAATTTGCATCTTCTAAGAGCGTAAGGTAAACCATTCAAAACAGATAAGTTGGTAGGAATTCCCAAACACCTAAATGAATAATTTGATTTCTTCCCCTAAAAAATTATTACTTTGCCAACATAAGATCTTAATGCAGGTTTGTAATTTTCTATTACCCATCTGCAGCACAATATGCTCAAGATTACTTTCTTTCGAAGAGAAAAATGGCAATTGGCCAATCGTAGCAGTTTACTACTGTATTAATGATTGTGCTCAACATTCTTAACCCCAAACAAACCAATTAGGGAAATATATAACTAACTCTGAAGATTTTCGATACATTTGATAAGAAAAGTTCAAGACCAATTCAAATATAATTCAGTTTTAGTTTAGAGTGACGATAATGACTATCAAACGATAGTTAAATTCAATGAATTCTGGCTTCCTCAGAAGTATATTATTAATCAATTCTGTGTCGTACTTTCACAATAAAAAACTGTGTCAACCGCCCATGGAAGCTCATCAAATAGGGAAAGCCAGATTGACCTAGAATGGAAAGAAAACAGGTTAACAAACTCACTGCAACATCTTCAAATTCATCCAGATTTGTTGCAACTGTTTCCCACTGATAAGATACAAGTGGATTGACTGAAGATCCTTTTGCTTTCACCTTCTTCATTTCTACCCGTCTAGTTTCACGATATAATCGATGGCCAATGATAGGATCATCCTCATACCTAGTAATAAATAAATGAATCAGAGCCATAATGTAAGTCACTAGAAAGAAATGCTCAGAAATTTGAATAACTTCTAAAATTAAAAGTGACCATAGTGTCAATCCATGCTACCAGTATGAAATCCCCTGTGAATCGCCTCCAATTCGTTCTTTACGAAACACAGGAAGTTGAATACCACGTTTTAGGCAATCATCAATGAAATTCCGAATATCCTCTTGCTGCAAAAAATATCAAATCCTGATGTCACCTCTTTCTATTTATAGCTTTTTTGAAAGACCTTCAATTATAGCTACTACAGGACAATGAATATCATGTTCATGAGGTCAAAGCAAAGGTCGGTAGTGGTAAGTAAAAATGATAAAAGAGAACAGGAATAAAGCACTTCAAGTTTGACAAACTAATTAATTAATTTTTTCATCCAAGACTCTCAGACTAAATATAATAAATGTTCTATTTGAAAACTGAGACAATAAACAGAAAGCCCATGTCAAGGGAACAATTTGTTCCCTGCTAAGATAACATCCTCTGATTCAAACTAATAACAGCTCATAATTCAAATGTTAAGTTTGGGTAACATCAAAAAATTGGAAAATTTTGGCCTAGATGGCTTCGAAGTCTGAGACATGGAAAAACTAACATAAACACATATGGAGAGAGATTAAGAGACGTCAAGCAAATTTATGATCAAGATGCCTAGCAGACCTCTTATAGAGTATAAAGCAGCACCATGAGTTATGTATGTGACTGAAGTGGCAACTAAAAATAGAAATTTAAGAGAGCATCAACAGAATCATAATCACAATAGTAACAGAAGCGGAATTGAAGTCTTGCCTTATATAATAACCAATGTTACCCATTCATATTGACTGTATATGACGCTAACTTCATGAACTCTAGTGAGCATGAAACTCTGGAAGAAAGACTGTCACTTTATGCTAATAAAATATTCTTCCATGAGCCATAAAAAGAATTGAAAGCTATGTCCCAATACAGATGGCATCAGATTGAAATGCATGCCAGAGTTTTATTATCAAACAGAATTAGTACCTCAACCCGAATGTCACATATAGCTTTTAGGATCCGTAGACGTGTTCCAGGTTCAAGATTTCTATATATCTCGACCTCCGTTCTGACAAAATAAAAGAGCAAAACACTGTTAACGTGTTGAAAATTTTGATGAATTTCAAATTTCATATGGATAAATGACTCACCCATGGGAAGCAATAATTGGAATTTCGCCTTCAGCAACCTGCAAGTAATAGACTCGTGTTAGTCTTCTTCGTGTGATGCCATCAGTTTGCTGTCATGAATTAGGGAGATAAAATTAGTGCAAACTGCATACCCAGTGCCACCAATCTCTTAATTTCCTGCATAACACAGTAACCCAGGTAGCACGCCCCAGTGCCATACGAGTTACAGGAGGAATTGCCTGTCAACATGAGAAACGGGATTGATGACCATACATACTAGTGTTTTTATGCAACATAATGGTTTACTCGAGTGAACATATTCATTACTGATATCAACTATTGAACTCCAAGTAATTGAATAAAGGGGAATTACATAAAAAAATCCTGAACTTTTGTTTTCGAGAAAGTGGAATCCCGACCAGCTCATCAACCTTCACATTTGACTCAATTTTAGCCTCCATGAGCATTCATTTGATATTTCTATTCATGTGCTATAATGGCACTTTCAGAAAGTCAGAGGAAGTGGCAATGTCACTTCAACATATTCAGAGGACTTCAACATAAACTAAAAGAAATAAAGCAAAAAGCCAAAAACCAAAGGAATTTCTTGAAACTGAATCTCCTATATACATTAGAACCTTAGCACATGCAATCTGGCTAATTAAACCAACTTAGTCCTTCTAAGCCTTGATGCTAAAAGTAGCAACCTCCCCCATTGCCAAGGCAATAACTGCTCTTGCATCCTTCAAAAAAAATAACTGCTCTTGCTTTTTGTAAAGCCCTCATGCATCCATGCATGGGCTGCATAACAATAAGAGAACATTTTTTGAGAAATCACAACATTAGAACTTTTAAAATTATTTTCAGTTGGATATGGTTTTATTTTCAGCTTTTTTTTCATGTGTTGGGCTCTTGAGTTTCATCCGAATGACTGCCCAAAAGTCAAAGGTATATCAAATGTCAAGATGGAACATAACGATGATGTGAATCAGTGGACATCTTCTAGAGTAACTTTGTCAATAATAAAAATAGTTATTTGTATAGTTAACAACAATTTAGAGAAGTATTTTAGGCTGGAACCTAAGAGCTGTGTGTACTCATGGAAAACTATGTGATTCAAAATTACAAAACATTGGAACAAGCAGAAACTATGAGAAGTTATTACTTCAAAATTCATGTTCCACAAACTAAAGGACAACCAATTCTTAAACTAAAAAAGTTAATTGAGCATACTTCAAATTCCTCATGATGCTTTAAAAGATGAACACTATTTTTTTTTGAGAAGGAAGATAACAATTAATTACTCAAAAATATTCCCTAGTTGCATGATCAACCACCAAATGACATGTAACTTAACTAAACAGAATCCTGATGGCTGACTTATAGTGCAACTGGATCATTCTTGCAATATAACCAAATCCAATATCCGTTACAAAATCATAGGAAAGGAAAGTTTTTGCCCCTGCAAAATCTTCTACTCTATCAGTTTTTATATTGTTCATATAATCATCTTAGATATAAATAGTCCATTGATGAACATTGTTACATTAATTTGCTATGAGATATCTTATTGAAAAATATATGTTCTAATATCTAAAAATCCATAGATCAACATTGTTCTATGAACTTAGGATAAACCACGCTCAATCAATAAATTCAAAAGTTGGACCTCAGCCTGAGCGAATGAAAGGAATATCATATTTCAACATTGTAATCATATTGCAACAATATGCCAAAACTTCTTAAGCAAAAGCAATGTGGCAAAACTTAGTACCAAGAAATGGTGCAGCTATGAGAAGTAACAAATGAAATCGCAATACTACATAGTGTTTAAGTAGAAAAAATATCTACACAAAAAAAATTGTTACATAAGAATACACTAAAACTGTGGATGAAAAAAACTTGTAGCCATCTTTTTTTCTTCCAAAGAAAAAGAGTGCGCTCAAAATATAAATGCTGGCCTTCATGCAAGATCACAACTTAATAACTATCCTCCAGATAATTTTTTTTTATCACTTCTAACACTTTTTTAGGAATTATCTTAAAGTCAGAACATGAAACTGTAGAACACTGCTCTTTTAGGGAGATAAGAGAGACAATACAGCTGCAAATTATTGTTATGTTTAGTTGGTTCTACCAAACTAACTTCACAATTCTCAGCAAAATGCTCCAAGACATAACTTGGATCAATAAAAAAATAGATCACTGTCAATGGTTTTTGTTATATTCAAGTTGCTGAGCTTTAATTTAAGCATGAAGGGAAAAAAAAGGGAAAGTAAAACACCAAAGAAAATATGCAGAAGTTAAAGAAAACACTAGTTGAACATCTGGCCACGAAAAAGGAACGCATGAATAAACTACACAAATACCTACATCTAAGTGCAAGTATTTTCTTCAACAAAAGCTACAGTCTATAATACAAATCATGTAAGAAGCTGGAGAACAACACATGCAAAAGCAAGCTTCCGATCAAACTTCGACAAACAAACCTTACCTTCAGCAATGGCATGTGTACGTCGTCCAAAGTGCTATTGGGCGTGATCAACGCCGTCTCAAGCTCCTCGGCCGAGAACTCCACCCCAATGTTCAGGAGCGGTCTGAAAACCTAGTAAAACCACTGACAACAATAAGACACCAAGAAAATGAAACGATAACGCGTAAAGGAGGAACCTTTCGGGGACCAAGCCGTTGGAAAGGAGGAGACACGAATAAGGCAAGCGCTCACATGAAGAAAGCTGAGGACGGAAGCAAGCTCCCACATGGAGCGGAGCTCCCAGCGGGGGACCTGCGACGGGGACGGAGGGGGCTGCGCGAGAGGGGTGACGACGCGGCTGGGGCTCAGGGGAGAGTCCAAGAAGGAGATCGGACGGAGGAGGGTCGGCGGAGGTGGAGAGATCGACGGCGGAGAGCAGCGGCGGAGGAAGGAGGCGCTGGCATGGCGCAGGGGCGGAGGCCATAAAAGAGAGAGGAAGAAGAAGAGAGAGAGAGGGGAATTGGGGGGTGGACGGGGGAAGCCAGGGCACTATTGTAATTAAACTGGTTGAAAAATACGTATTTATTTCTTATGTTCATTTTAGATATTTTTATTAGTTTAAATTTATTTAGTTTTTTTGTGCTGCTTTTTTCCTTTTATATTTTGCATTTGTTTGGGATGTAGAAGCACTGTATAAATTATCTTTAAGATATGAATAATTATTATGATGTATAAGACAAAGGGGTATTAGATTTTTTTTCCTTTGTAATTATAAGGCTTTTATTGCGGTTAGGTAAAAGGTAAATTATAATTAATCACAAAAAAGGTAAATTATAATTATTTTGATCACCCTTTCTCTCTCCTTTTAACGTCCAGTTCCCGTGTTTTGATGACGTCAACTACTTTCCTGCATGAACTATATCCATCTATTATATGTTATTCTTTACTATTATATTCTTTTTTAGTTAAGTCATTTTTTATATTTTTTTATTTTTTTTGTTTTTCTATATATAGTACGTTACAATATTATGTATTCTAAAAAAATCTCAATCTTAAATAATATAGAACTTAATCTAGATCGCAAACATAATTTTGAATAAAATAAATTTTATAATAAATAAAATATCTGATGCGAGACAAAATTATCGAGGTCCATAAATTAAATTTTCTTCTTTGGCCACATCATGATGTCACATAAATTAGGAATGGATTTATTCTATAACCTATTGACAAGGGAAAATTAATTTATAATTATTTAACTTTATAATTCACTACACATCAACTAATCAAATAAACGATTGATATTAAGTCATAACTTAATTAAAATAATTTAATCCAACCAAAATAATATCAGGTTACACTCTAATTAAAATATTTTTTAATAATTTTGACCACATAATAATAGTATTTATAAAATATTCTAATATTCTCTCATTTGCTTTGATTATTAGAACATCCATATAAACATAAGATGATATAAAATTTCATTATAATATCTACATTTAATATTATATAAAATACGAGTTATGACGGTTATATATTACTAATACAGTATTCATACATTACAACATTCATAAATTATCAAAAGAGGTCATTAAGTTAGTTATAAAACCATTATGGTCCACGTAAAATTTTCTATTATTTCAATATTAAGTGTACACAATAATTAGTAATAAAAAAATATTAGTAAAAAATAATTGTATTGAGCTCTGGGTGTTAACATCACAAAAGATCAACCATAATTGTAATCATGACCAACTTTAAATATATTTCATAAATATCTTTATTGACAAAAATCATTCATCAAGAAATTTATCATCATCAAATTTAACTCTAATATTTGAATTGACATTTTTTTCTAAATCTCTACATTAATAAAAAATATTCTATATTTATGTGTTTGACACTATAAGAATATTTGTCATTTATGGAGAAGCATTATTGTGAAACAATTAACTTTTAATAATTAACTAATGGCGTCATCAACCACCAACTTTAAAATAAATTTTCATAGTCATAATGTATGAAATTGACTTCAATATATACAATAAGTTTTTTTAATAAATGATGACTACTCAATTGACATACTCCGTCACATAACAGAAGTGAGTACTTTATATGAATTTTCATATGTCAAATCATTTGATAAAATTTGAATCCAAACATTTGATAATTCATAATTGAAACACATAAATATAATTCCTTTAAACATCATACATATATTTCTAACAATGGTAATATAAAACATAACTTCAATTTTTTATGTTCCAAATTATTTCTCAATCTAATATGAGGTCAAGATTTTCTTCTTTAGAAACTATGTTAATTCTATTTGAACATTAATCATTAATAAATATCTCTAAAATTATTTCATTCATGAACTATAATGAGAGATATTTAATAATTGATAATATATCATCAAAATATTGATATTATATAATGTATTATCGGTATATTTATAAAGTATCATCATACTCTACTGATCTTTCGATACATACACATTTATAATATTTACTTGAAAGATCTTATGATACTAATAAACTTGATGTACCATTTTAGGATTTTGTCTATGATCATATATTGATTTTAAGTTTACACACCATGTGTAAATTCTTTTTAATCGAGAAACTCCTACGTTAATTCATAAAGTTTTGTCCTTAAAATCTTTATTAAAAAATATTTATGTTATGTAACTCTAAATCTTATTTAGTTATTAAAACTATAATGATTCTTAATGAATCTTTTTCCTTCAATTTGATGCAAAAGTTATTTTATGATTAATGACTTCCTTTCGAGTACATCAACTAGTCACAAGTTAAGATGTATGTAATTTAACATTGTCATTTGAGTTGTACATTTGTCTTGAATACCCATTTACGCATAATTCACTTACAACTTTATTGATAATTAAACAAGATTATCGAATTTTAGTTGTTTCATGAATTTAACATTTTCTTTCATTACATCAATCTTTTATTAGACCAAATATTTTTTTCTGAGTTGTGAAAATGAATTGTATAATTACTGATTCAAAATTTGATCCAAATAAATAAATTATATATCATCCAAAATTATAATTTCATTTATCTCTTTGAGACTCTTTGACGTAATTTTTCATAGTTCATTTATATGAAATAATTGTGAATTAGATTCTCATGGAACATTTTATCATTAAAAATATTGTTCGTTATTGTCAAATTATTATTTCAACAATTAAAATAACATTTTGAATAATTATGAATTGAACATTTATTAATTTGAAAATGTTATCATAATTTTATTAATATTCATATTTTCTTATTTTGTCGCTCCAACTAATCCATCACTCTTAGGCCTTGTTTGGCAACACTCCTCAAAACTCTAACTACAAGTGTGCTCTCTCACAAAGGAATGCTTGGCAACCAAGCTTTTGAAGCCAAAACGCTTGCAAACGCTCAGTTGCCAAAAAAAGCCTTAATGAATCTTGAATCACCAATTTTCACATCTTCAAAATTTCTTATGATAACCAACAAAGTAATCACTAATCATTTCAGAATCAAATTTCTTTAATGTGAATTGTTCATATGAACTTATTTTGAACAAATCTCAAACATGCAAGTGTCTAAAGGTAAATTTCTTTCATATTCATAGTTCAAAGATATATTTGCAACTGTCTTGCTAAGAAATCTACTAAGCAAGTGCACAGCATACATGCATTCACAATGATATAAGGATAATAATTTTAATTATTCATCATACTCCTAACAAATCCATTAATGTCTCATTGCATCATTCAATCATACTAATGTGTTGAGGCGTTCTTGATATAGTGTATTGTGCACATATGACACATTTTTCTAAAAGTCAAGACATTACGTGGATCCAAAATATTTCGATATCATTCACCATTTATACTCTACCTTATCTTTTCCACTCATATATATCTAATTAACTTACGTCTCAAAAGATCAATTATTTGAGACTTGTTATTTAAATATAATTGTAGTATGAAAATTCATTAACAAAGATAGTAAAATACACTCTCCATCAAAAGATAGAATATCATAAGATTCATATACATTAGTATGCATGATTTAATAAATAAAGTACATATTGTGACTTTTCTTATTGTGCTTGGTATGCTTATTCTTAATGCATTCTCCAACACAATCCAAGATTAATAAAAAACTTATTAAAAATTTGCATTATTTACTAATTTTTTCTCGAAATAAATATTAAAATTTAATGTCATAAGTAAACACATAATTCCAAGATCATGACCATAGGCCTAGATAATCAAGACTATGCTATCCATTATTTAGTAGTTAATCACAACTTTATTTTAAATCTTAAAATTTATAACTCACTGATGACGTTAAATTTAGGTAACCCATGATTTAATAGGCTAACCAAATAGCACATCAATATTGTCTTTCTTTTGGCCATAGCTTAAATTTTTCAATGTCCAAATTGAACGCAATCTTTTATTCCTAGCTTTATGTCTTTGAATTGTTTAAAAAACACAAAAGATGGAGTCGATTTAAGTTGTTGTTTGGAGAGTTAAAAAACTTTGTCAAGTCTCAAAGACATATATGTTTAGATAGAGGAAAAGATGGAAAGAGAAAAAAGATAATAGAAAGCAAAATTGTTCATTTTTTCTGATCTTAATTTAAAATAAATGAATTTCAATTAATTAAAAATGAGATTAATCATTTTTAAATAAGTTTTTTATATAATTTAATGTTGAATCAAACATGTGGGTTGTGCATAAATAGTGCAGTAAGACCCCTTAAAACTACTGTAGTGTTTTTATCCAAAAAGGCACTACAAACACTCATAGAAAAATCTCTAATAGTTGACCAAGAAGTGAAGCGAACAAACGAAACATTGAGACGTGACAAGTGATCGGATTTTTGATGAATTGTTAACGTATGATTAATTTGAAGTTGAAAAAGAAAAGGGATAACTTTAAGCCCAACCCAAAAACCACCATAAGCCCAATGGCACCCCCAAAAAAATTTGAAGTAAAAACCATCCGATCGGAACGTCGGATAATCGACACGTGTCCATGGAGGATTATAAAAATCCCCGGCTCCTTCTTCCTCTCCACCCCGACACGTGTCCATAAGCCCAATGACACCCCCGAATTCTTTGTCTCCAATGCGCATGACGATTTTCGACCATCAGACACCAGAATTTTTCGCCATTCTCACGAGCAAGTTAATTGGATTTGTGACGACTCGATGGATGAGCCTCTGAGATTTGATTTGGGGTTTTACGTATTGATGCCATTGTGATTTGTGCATTAGGGGATTGCTCGCTGATGTCAGAGAAGACAACCCGCTTGACGCCATCTTCATTTTCTGATAAATCTATGCGTCATGACGATTTTCGACCATCGGACGCTAGAATTTTTCGCCATTTTCATGAGCAAGTTAATTGGATTTGTGACGACTCGATGGATGAGCCTCTGAGATTTGATTTGGGGTTTCACGTATTGATGCCGCTGTGATTTGTGCATTAGGGGATTGCTCGCCGATGTCAGAGAAGACAACCCTGCTTGACGCCATCTTCATTTTCTGATAAGTCTATGCGTCAGATTAGTATGCTCATGATTATTCTTGGATGAGACTTGATGGAATTCCGACAATGTGTTCCTCTCAGATTCACGAGTCGTCGCTCTAGGAGTTCATCAACGTGACTGCACTCATTCGATTGACGGACGATGAAACACTCTATGGATTCGGGTTTAGTATGTTTTAGATTGTGATTTCCTTCGGATGCTAGGACAATTCCGATCGTGAGTTCGTGTGTGATTCCTCAAAGGCAAGGAAGACGATCGCGCACGTGATACAACTCCATCTTTCAATGAGTGTTAGATGATCTGAAATCATATAATTCCTACTTCTCAATAGATCTAATACTCCTGAGTTGTGGCATAGTTCTTAATTTTGGACACACCATCACTGAATCTATCGGGAGGCCGTCGAGCACACATCATCGGCGACATGCATACACCTGAATTGCGTGAACCTCGCCTTTATTATCATTAGAATGATTCATATGTAGATACATGTATGCAGAGTGGATGAATTATCTAAGATAAATAGTAATTAGCAAATTATATCAGTTAATATATAATTTGGTTCATAGTTAGATTTCACACATAAGTATGACACACACACACACACACACATCGATATATATAGATATGTACATAATGTGTATACATTATACCTAAATAGACACATCTGGCAAGTAAGTCAATAAAAGAATGAATCAACTTATCTTCATGATTTTGACATGATGAGATAAATTGTCTAAGAATGCAATGACAAATTTTATATGGATATATAAGAATGTAATGACAAATTGTCTAAGGAAGGACATGAATTCTGTCGCTATCTATAATTGTTTTCTTAAGAGATGATTAGAAGAGAATGAGACTCATAAGTATAAAATTATAGAGATTCCACTGCTGACCATGAGGAGGAGAAGTTGTAATCGTCGAATATGTATTGTTGCGATAATTATAATTATGAAGCGAAGGATCGAGTAAGGGATTTGTAATGATATGATAAATAATGACATTTGTGTATATTATCTTAATTTGGTAAGTCATAAGCTTTTAATCATGTTGAGGGTAAAGGTATGGATAAGAGATAAAATTCAGATTTGTTAAATTAATCTAATCCAAAAATTTTGAATTACGAAGATATTATTTTATGATTTAGTTAGTCAAGTGATCAATTCGAAGATGTTTAACTATAAGAGCATATAAGAGGAGATATTAAATGATTTCTATCGTGGTTTGAATAGATTCTTGGATCGCAAACTTACTTGGACGCAAGAGACCTGACAAGGTCAAATGTAGCCGAGGTGAATGGATTTCACGATCTTATATATAATCACATATCGTTAGTGATCCAGTTAAATCATTCATTTATCTCATATGATTAATTATATTAATTAATAATGTGATTGTCATTTAAGCTATTGTTATAATATGTGGCATTCAATTTTCCAATAATTTGATACGCATTTTCGTTATGTGATTTCCATAAATTTCATATGTTGTGATACTATTTCATTGATATAGATTCATTTTCGAATGTGTTATTATGTGATGTTTAATGGATCCTATATGTAAATTACTATTTGCAAATATGAATTATTGTTGTCATAATAATATCATGATGCATCATGCATATGCATTAAAGCATGCATTGTGACTCATGTTGGAGCAAGATGATGATTCTTAGTGATAGATATGATTATATATGATAATGTGAGACCCTCACAATGTCGAGTTATGACTCGCGAGGGTGAGATGACTCTTACATGGCATATGACATGATAATTAATGAGAGGCCCTCACAATGTAAAGCAGAAACTTGCGTGGGTGAGGTATCCGAGGCTCTCACAGTGACGAGTGACGACCACGTGGGTGAGGTGTTCCTCACGAGAAGTGAGGCCCCCGCTATGATGAGCGATGGCTCATGTGGATAGGATGATTATTATGTATGATGATGATGATATCTCAGGATAGCGAGGGAGTGTCATGACACATAGATATAGCTCATTGCATGGAATATTTCACTTTACTTATTGGATTGCAGAGTATTTTCTCATGAAAAACTATGCATGATATTAACTTGTGTAATTGAATTCTGAGATGCGATTTCTGTTCATATTTATTTTTTAATTTTCATAGTTTGTGAAATTTTATTCTTCACTAAGCTCTTCATGCTCACCCCTCTATTTGTATATATTTTTTAGATAATGAAGAGGAGGTACTAGTAGGAGATTGATGATTGTCTTGCATGCTTACAGGGGGCACAAAAAGCGAAAAATAAAATAGAATGTGTGAGAGAAACTGGAGAGGACGAGCGGTATGCTCATTTTCTTTTCTAATAATTTAAATAGACTTTTCTTATTATTTTGATAATCCTAATGCCTACAAGTTTATCGTGGTTGTGATGGAGTATTATTAGAGTCCCATTCGAGGCTGGCCCCTTACCTATATTATGTTTCAATTATATTTGATATATGATTCGGGCTTGATCCATTCTATATATGTACTTGACGCATAAACTAAATTTTAGTAAAGGTCATGCCAAATTTTTTTGGCAAATTTAAGATCAGATTTATTTCAGTCGTTGATTATTATAGCTTGAATTTGAAATAGTAAAATATCATACCCCTTATCGCGTCCCAGCATCGGGCTCGGGGCATGACAATAACAATATTCTTATTCTTCTCACTTTAAAATAGAATCTACTTGAAGCACTAACTACATGGATTTTTGGAGCATAGCTCCCTATCCAAAAAAAATTAATTGATGTTGCTTTCTAATCCATAATGAAGATCTTTATATATAATGCTCTTGTCACCCCCAAAATTTAATATAATCTACTTTTATATATTTTATTCTCAATTTTTTTTATTATCAATAGCATATGAAACATTTTTTTTCTATTCTTCAAAAGATTTATAGGTTTTTAAAAATCTCCATAGTATTTTTCCCTTATTATAATATTTACCTTTATTATTCAATATTTTATTTAGGGTTCTATTTGTGCATAAAATCTTTATTAGGTATTCCTTTAGTTTAAAATATGTTATTACAAAAAAACCTATGTTGATCTCTTTTACATTATATATATATATATATATATATATATATATATATATTGTAGTAATTTTATTTGAGATAATCAACACATGCATGTTAAAAAAAATAAATTTCATGAAACTTTATTAAACACATGGATTTAAAAAAAGACATGAAAAACATAATATTTTAGTGTTAATATAACAAGAGAAAATAATATTGTAACCATAAAAAATAGTAAGTTATGTAGACTTTATTTACCATAAATATGAAATATTGTAAAAGACAAAAGATTATAAAAAATATATGATCGAGTTTTTTGGGAAATTGTGCATCGAAAAAAGAGATACTGCAAGATATTTTATATGATGTCAATTATAAGAATATTGAAAATAAAATATAAGTAATTTAAGATATTATGAGTGCATTGAAAGAGAGAAAGAGGGTTTTTCAGCAATGATGATGGGCACCCCCCCAACGACCTCTCATACTTTTATAGGTTACGCCCTTGATTTTTCGCTACGCCTGTTGCCACTTTTATTACGTTTGAATGCCCTTGCGTAATGTTCATTTATTGGCATGGATCTAGATGTGATCGTGGACGTTTGCAACTGACGTGTGTTGGCGTTCCGTTGTTGTCACGCTTGATGGCGGGCATGATCACCGATAGCTAGAGGGTGCCACTCGACAGCTTATCCCGGAGGATCTTGGCGGTTATTAATATTATAGCAATCTCCTCACTTGAATGTCAAGATCATTTTGTTAGCCCTTCCCACTGTTCGTGTAGAGTCTAACTGGAGATCGTGTCCTGAAATTTCACTATTTGCAAATACTTCATATTGACTCAAATATTCATGAGTCACATCAAGCCCATGTGCTTGATGAAAAAACCAACTACAATTTTCTTCGTGAGAGCACATATTACTCATATATACATATCTCACTATTACTTCCTTCTTATATGATATATCATGAATTAGCGATATCATATCTCAATGTGCTTTCATTTTAAATTGTTATCTCCATTGTGTATCAAGCTTATAGTGATTTGATTATCACAGTAGATCGATAATGGCACTCTTACCAGATCGAGCTCTAGTTCCAAAAGAAAATGCTTGAGCCATATTCCATGGGTGGTTGTTGTACTACAAGCAACATACTCAACCTCCGTTGTATGCCTAGTAACACATCCCTATTTTTTGTTGCCCCCAAGAAACAACTACACCATGTTGAATCTAGGATCCCGAGAATGTTTTGAATGATCACAAATTTGTAAGTGAACTCAGCCTGTACTGATGAACTTGTTGAGCTGATTTATGTAACAGGATATATTCAAGTTCAGAGTAGTGGTCGACTTGAGTTGAAGGAATGGACGACCAGTGCACACGTAATATATATCAGAAGAACTACATGTGTGCAGTGGGTGTCCTAAGTATATGAAGCGATCGACCAACATCAGAGGGAGAATACATGTGATGAGGAGCATAAGCATAAACGGTCGACCAAAGATGTAAAGAGGGCGACCGATAATGGAGATGAATTATCTAAGATAAATAGTAATTAGCAAATTATATCAGTTAATATATAATTTGGTTCATAGTTAGATTTCACACATAAGTATGACACACACACACACACACACATCGATATATATAGATATGTACATAATGTGTATACATTATACCTAAATAGACACATCTGGCAAGTAAGTCAATAAAAGAATGAATCAACTTATCTTCATGATTTTGACATGATGAGATAAATTGTCTAAGAATGCAATGACAAATTTTATATGGATATATAAGAATGTAATGACAAATTGTCTAAGGAAGGACATGAATTCTGTCGCTATCTATAATTGTTTTCTTAAGAGATGATTAGAAGAGAATGAGACTCATAAGTATAAAATTATAGAGATTCCACTGCTGACCATGAGGAGGAGAAGTTGTAATCGTCGAATATGTATTGTTGCGATAATTATAATTATGAAGCGAAGGATCGAGTAAGGGATTTGTAATGATATGATAAATAATGACATTTGTGTATATTATCTTAATTTGGTAAGTCATAAGCTTTTAATCATGTTGAGGG